>JAQPZY010001153.1:550000-590000 GCA_029931535.1 Margaritifera margaritifera
TATTTTCATATTCTTACATTTCTACTTTTATGCTTTTGTCATCCATCCTTCAACCCGTGTGTGCAAACGTACCCTTATGCATAAATCTATAAAAATACAGTATAAATATATATATATATATATATATATATATATATATATACATACACAAATATACACACGTACAAATATATACATGTATACACACAATACACATACACCCACATATATATATATATACACATACATACGTCCATACATACATACATACATACATACATACATACACACACACATACATACATACATACATACATACATACATACATACATACATACATACATACATACACACACACACACATACATACATACATACATACATACATACATACATACATACATACACACACACACACATACATACATACATACATACATACATACATACATACATACATAGATACATACATACATACATTCATACATACATACATACATACATACATACATACATACATACATACATACACACATACATACATACATACATACATACATACATACATACATACATACATACATACATACATACTTACATACATACTTACATACATGAGCACAAATTACTTTAAATTTTTTTAATTTGTTTAGAAAGTATTTGTTGCCAAAATTCTGTTTAAAATCTTAGTTTTAATCCATTTAAGTCTAGGACTTCTGTTCACCTTGTGAGTTAAGGAAAAAAGTTTATTCCATTCATTCTCATTTAAATTTGCAAATATACCCTAAACTGGCGCACATTATTTCATCTTCCACCCCCAATCCCCAATCCCCCAACATACAAGTTGCAATGGGAGGCAGTAGCCGATAAAGAAATGCCCAATCTTCTTCAACAGCAAAGATGAGTTTAGAAAACGTTTAAGTGAATGAAACAGTAAATTTTAAAAAGAATGCCAGTTTGATGAAGAAAAAATTATATATTCATGGTAAACAGATAATAATGTATCCGTGTCATCTTTCTGACAATAACGTAAACGATTAGAATCATATCGCATTTGTTAGCAGCCATTATGGAAAATTACAACAATATTAAAGGGTCCGGAAATCAACATCCCGAGGAACAGCAATGTAATATACTCTCCTTGAAACACTGGTGCTGAATGTGCAAATAACTATGCCGCAATATGCACCCGGGAAGTGTGCCGCAATATGCACTCGGGAAGTGTGCTGCAATATCGTGTGCCGCAATATGCACCCAGGAAGTGTGATGCAATATGCACCTGGGGAGTGTGCCGCAATATGCACTCGGGAAGTGTGCCGCAATATGCACTCGGGAAGTGTGCTGCAATATAGTGTGCCGCAATATGCACCCGGGAAGTGTGATGCAATATAGTGTGCCGCAATATGCACCCGGGAAGTGTGATGCAATATGCACCTGGGGAGTGTGCCGCAATATTCACCCGGGAAGTGTGCCGCAATAGTGTGCCGCAATATGCACCCGGGGAGTGTGCCGCAATATGCACTCGGGGAATGTAAAACTGTCTCTCTCAATAGACGAAGACATAATATAGCTCAGTCGGTGGAGTGTAAGACTCTTTGCCGATTGTTTCCAAGCTTGAACCTCAGTGACGACGGAACTGTTTCGAGTCCTTTTGAGCAAGGTACCTTACCTCTTCTCAGCTTGTTAGATCTGTTATTTGTGGCAAAAATAGTTCCGATCTGATAATGTTACTTGTTGACAATATGAAAAGCTACTTTAATTATTATTATTATTATTATTATTATTATTATTATTATTATTACTACTACTACTACTAATACTACTGCTACTACTACCTTTATATCTCAAATAGGTCATGATTTAATATTGAATTTATTAAACGAGTTTAATACTTTCCAGCTTCTGCGAGCTTAGGCGAGCAAATGCTGGAAATTATTCAACGAGTTTCATACATTTTCAATACTAAATCATTAACCATTTGAGATTCTGTTTATCACGTAGTTTTCATTTTAGTGGAAAGAGTCTAGACAGAAAAGAAAAACACATTATTTTCGGCATTGTATTTAATTCTGGCTCACACGTGCACCTTTCAATTCGCTTGAAAAAATAGTCCCAGACGCGAGCTGAAGCAGTATTGCACAATTTCGATAACCAATAACATTTAGAAGTAGATTTATTTGGTACAAATTATAATTCAAAGAGCAACAGTCATTCCAAATCATTATAACATTTTACACTGACAACATCATTTTTCAAAACCGGATCTCCGATGGAAATTCCTGTGTAATGTCACATTGTTTACTCGGGTCAGATCAGCTGGAGTAGTTGAGGCGCCATATATGTGGATTTCGATTAGACTGTTTGCAGCATTTCCACCGAAAAGACGCATCAATTCCACAATGAACATTCATCACGGATGCGGTATTGGATATGGCAGAAGAAACAGCATTCCATTTGTTGGATATTTGTATGAAGGGATGCTTACTGGATTCAGTAATCAGCATCTGTCGGCACTCTCTTCATAAGAGAGATGAGTTTATTTACTCCTATAGGTTGACATTTAAAGCATGCTTGTCCTGGGGGTGGAGTACAAGATCCATACCGCGTGGTAACATCAATGTAAAGGGGACTGTCTGCGTTACAATAGGCTGCCGGGTTTATCTGCATATTCTCCGTATGTTTGTATTGGACAGCGTGACGGGGTTTTTTTTCTCCCACATTTTCGGTTTAACTAAACTAGGCGAAAGTCCAACGGGTTTACTTATATTCTAATTCTAGTTTGGCATTCGGAGAATTCTATGGAGTATGTATAAAGTGTACCAACTATGTGATAATTATTATTATTATTATTATTTCACATTTTTCATCTCTATGAAAGCTTTACCACAACCATGCTGTTAAGGTAACATATATACAAGGAACTTATAGTACGGGGGTTTATGTGGACTATAGTACGGGGGTTTATGTGGACTACAGTACAGGGGTTTATGTAGACTATAGTACGGGGGTTTAAGTGGACTATAGTACGGAGGTTTACATGGACTATAGTACGGGGGTTTATGTGGACTATAATAGGGGGGTTTATGTAGACTATAGTACGGGGGTTTATGTAGACTATAGCACGGGGGTTTAATTGGACTATAGTACGGGGGTTTAAGTGGACTATAGTACGGGGGTTTATATGGACTATAGTACGGGGGTTTATATGGACTATAGTACGGGGGTTTAAGTGGACTATAGTACGGAGGTTTACATGGACTATAATGGGGGGGTTTATGTGGACTATAGTACGGGGGTTTATGTGGACTATAGTACGGGGGTTTATATGGACTATAGTACGGGGGTTTATATGGACTATAGAACGGGGGTTTAAGTGGACTATAGAACGGGGGTTTAAGTGGACTATAGTACGGAGGTTTACATGGACTATAGTACGGGGGTTTATGTGGACTATAATAGGGGGGTTTATGTAGACTATAGTACGGGGATTTAAGTGGACTATAGTACGGGGGTTTCAGTGGATTATAGTACGGGGGTTTATATGGACTATAGTACGGGGGTTTATATGGACTATAGTACGGGGGTTTATATGGACTATGGTACGGGGCTTTATATGGACTATGGTACGGGGCTTTATATGGACTATAGTACGGGGGTTTAAGTGGACTATAGTACGGGGGTTTAAGTGGACTACGGTACGGAGGTTTAAGTGGACTATAGTACGGGGTTTATGGGGACTATTGTACGGGGGTTTAAGTGTTTGGTTTGGTTTGGTATTATACGGCATAGCAACACAAGTAGTTTATTTAGTACCGAGACCATCTGGAACAAAGTGTCATGCTCAAGGACTCTCCACGGTAGCCGACCCGGGCTGATCCGATGGCAGGATTCGAATCCACACCCTTTCGGCTGCGAGTCCGACAAGCTCATCACTGAGCTACTGTGTCTGCCTACTAAGGACATAATACCAACGAGTAAGCAGAGGAATATTTTATTACTGCTTCTAAGAAATGCTCAGATTTATATCTTGCATATAATTTTATTTAAATTTAGCGACAACACTTCGTTTGGTCTGATTTTATATAGCGTAGCATGCAAGCATATCGCTTTTGTTGATATACCAAAAATTAAGGTACCGACAATTTTCATTTTTCCCATCAGTAATTCATTTTATATCACTAAGATACTGAAATTGTATATCCTTTTCACACTTACAGAAGGGCCGTCATATATTTGGGTCGGATTAAAGCTCCGAAGACAGCCCTAGGTCACACTGGCAAACTTACTGATCCTATGACGCCTTAACCATTTCACACCAGATCAGTTGTTTTTTGTTTGTTTTGTTTTTTGTTTTTTTGTTTTTTTTTTTGTTGTTTTTATTCAGGCCACTACATCGTTGAGGAATAGTTTCAAATATTGACTGATTAGCTGTGCAATAAAGTAAAAAAAAATATTTAAAATTGTGTTCTTTATACATCCAACCATAATATACTGGAAGTAAACTTTTGTACTTTCAACTAATTAGAATATGGAATAAATTCATATCTTTATAGTGCCTTTAAAACATTGATTACGTTGTTTTCTCCACTGCCTTTGCATTTGTAAGACTAAACGATCACACAAATACTCTTAAACTATAGCTACTTCAATGGCATATCCACACGCTTTGTATTGCATATCCACACGCTTTGTATTGCATATCCACACGCTTTGTATTGCATATCCACACGCTTTGTATTGCATATACACACGCTTTGTATTGCATATCCACACGCTTTGTATTGCATATACACACGCTTTGTATTGCATATCCACACGCTTTGTATTGCATATACACACGCTTTGTATTGCATATCCACACGCTTTGTATTGCAGATCCACACGCTACGTATTGCATATCCACACGCTATGTATTGCATATCCTCATCCTGCTTTCCAGACCGTAACCGAGGGCTCGTAACCCAAAATGCATTCCCTATTTTATGGGTCTCCCTGTTATAGCTACATGCATAAAGCTTGGTCAAAACTATTAAAAAATGTCATTGTAATTGCAATTTTTTAAATAAAAATAATTTTACCTTGAACTCGTTCCAGGGACCCGAGGAGATAGAAGAAAAACTATACCCCTCTCGCAGATGTTTACTTCATTGCCAACCAATGTTCCAAGTTTGGTGGATTCAAACCAGCGGTTTAGGAGGAGACACAGTTATAGACAGACAGACGGAAGGAATCAAAATTACACATACAGGGGGATAGTTAAGCTATATTTTACATTTTTGCAAATCTACTAATTGCCCCGAGTTCTTATAGACGGATTACCGCATCAGGAAAATGGTGTAAAACTTGCATATAAGTTCATGAGTGAGATATGTGTAAATACATACATCAATCATACACCAACAAGCTTGTCAACATGAATTAGAATGAAAACGAAAATTTATGTGAACTGCCTGGAGAGACTTAAACACCGAATTACAAGTAAATTAACTAGAACGAAAATGACATACCAATTAACTTTAAAAATGTATCACATGATTCTCAGAACTAATTGTGACCTTACACTAAGAACTATAGGTTCTATATTCTAGATGAAACCCTTTTCCCTTACACTGTAAGAACTATAGGTTCTATATTCTAGATGAAACACTTTTACCTTACACTGTAAGAACTATAGGTTCTATATTCTAGATGAGACACTTTTACCTTACACTGTAAGAACTATAGGTTCTATATTCTAGATGAAACACTTTTACCTTACACTTTAAGAACTATAGGTTCTATATTCTAGATGAAACACTTTTACCTTACACTGTAAAAACTATAGGTTCTATATTCTAGATGAAACACTTTTCCCTTACACTGTAAGAACTATAGGTTCTATATTCTAGATGAAACACTTTTACCTTACACTGTAAGAACTATAGGTTATATATTCTAGATGAAACCCTTTTACCTTACACTGTAAGAACTATAGGTTCTATATTCTAGATGAAACCCTTTTACCTTACAGTGTAAGAATTATAGGTTCTATATTCTACAAGAAACCCTTTTATCTTACACTGTAAGAAATATAGGTTCTATATTCTAGATGAAACACTTTTACCTTACACTGTAAGAACTATAGGTTCTATATTCTAGATGAAACACTTTTACCTTACACTGTAAGAACTATAGGTTCTATATTCTACATGAAACCCTTTTACCTTACAGTGTAAGAATTATAGGTTCTATATTCTAGATGAAAACCTTTTGCCTTACACTGTAAGAATTATAGGTTCTATATTCTAGATGAAAACCTTTTGCCTTACACTGTAAGAATTATAGGTTATATATTCTAGATGAAAACCTTTTGCCTTACACTGTAAGAATTATAGGTTATATATTCTACATGAAACCGTTTTATCTTACACTGTAAGAACTATAGGTTATATATTCTAGATGAAAACCTTTTGCCTTACACTGTAAGAATTATAGGTTCTATATTCTATATAAAACACTTTTACTTAAGCAAAATGATTGCTGGTAAATAAATGTGTTATTATAATTCCTGACAAATTCAATGGAGCAGTGATCGCATTTCTTCACGACCAACGGTCAAAACGTAATCTGGAAATTGTGCATACATAGAAACGATACATTAATATCAATTCAAAGCACATTATGCATGAGATCGTTACCGTTTCACTACTAATGACCTTGACCTTAGAACCTGAGAAATGAGTTTTGCGTGATAAGATGTGTAACTGGGTAACGTTTCATCAAAATAGCCGTCAGGGTTAAATGTTTGTTTGTTTTAATGGCACTTTTAGCACATTAACACATTATTGGCTATATCATGCCGACGAAACGTAAGCTAAGTACCTTTTCCCCAAGGACATAAAGAGGCAGCCCACCAGACATACAATGGGGGGTGGGTGGGGGATGGCTATGGTATGTGTCACACTGCCTTGTCATGATATATAAATGGGGTGGCGGGTGGCTATGGTATGTGCCACACTGCCTTGTCATGATATATAAATGGTGTGGCGGGTGGCTATGATATGTGCCACACTGCCTTGTCATGATATATAAATGTGGTGGGGGGTGCCTATGGTATGTGCCACACTGCCTTGTCATGATATATAAACGGGGTGGGGGGTGGCTATGGTATGTGCCACACTGCCTTGTCATGATATATAAATGAGGTGGGGGGTGGCTATGGTATGTGCCACACTGCCTTGTCATGATATATACACGGGGTGGGGGTGGCTATGGTATGTGCCACGCTGCCTTGTCATGATATATAAATGGGGTGGGGGTGGCTATGGTATGTGCCACACTGCCCTGTCATGATATATAAATGGGGTGGGAGGTGGCTATGGTATGTGCCACACTGCATTGTCATGATATATAAATGGGGTGGGGGGTGGCTATGGTATGTGCCACACTGCCTTGTCATGATATATAAACGGGGTGGGGGATGGCTATGATATGTGCCACACTGCCTTGTCATGATATATAAACGGGGTGGAGGATGGCTATGGTATGTGCCACACTGCCTTGTCATGATATATAAATGGGTAGAGTTTCATTAAATATCTTCAGTGGTTCAAAAGTTATATTTCTGACAAGAACAAAAGTTAGAGAATTTTAAAAAATCCTTGCCGTGACCTTGACCTTTGGTTATGGTACAGAACAGCCACAAAGGAGGGTTAGCAATGATAGATATTAAACTATTTATATTAGCGCTAAAATAAAATTGGATTCGTAGACTTCATACAACTGAAAGAAAATTTGTTCACTTGTTTGAATACAAAATATGCGAGATCAAAAACATTATCATACTAGGCGATGAATATAGAGATCAATTATCAAAGGAGACAAAAAATATGTTTTGGCGTGATGTTTTATTGGCTTGGAAACTTTTAATACAAAGAAATATACCTCAAACAGAAGAAGATCGAATGTTTCACCAACCTGTGGAAAAAGATGTCAAGAAATTGTCAACTTCACTAGTGACTATTGACCACATGTATATCCTAAAGTATAAAAAGTAACTAAAACATTAAAATTACAAATGGTTTTAATATCGTGTTATACATAGAATTCTACTAATGAATTCTTTGTTTGGATAAAATACGTACTAATGATACCGATAAACGTACCTATTGTAATGGTTTACCAGAAACAGTAGTGCATTTGTTTTGGGAATGTAATGTGGGTTAAAAGATTATGGAGTGATGTTTCCCACTTGATTCGAGATGTACTAAAATATAAATTACTCCAAGCACCAGAATGGTTTTATTTGGATATACAGATGGAGAGCAATTGAATGAGAAACCTTTATATTTTATTCTTCTTTTTACCAAGTACTATATATACACATACAAGATGAAAAGAGATATACCTATATTAAATGGCCTTCAAATCTTCTTTAAAGAATATTATAACTTTAGAAAAATACATTGCAGTCAAATCGGACAGAAAAGAAAGTTTCATGGGAACAATTGGAACCATTAATTCTTTCCAAGTATAGTTATTTTTTGTATTATAGTCTTTATACACACACTTAGAGATGTGATATAAATTGTAAGATAACCATTGACAGAAATAACAACTTCTCTCTCTCTCTCTCTCTCTCATCTTTATTTATTTATTTTCACACCACTGAACTATATGTAATATTTAGAATCTATGTTGGTGATTTGTAGTGTAATAATTGTAAGGGAGAAGACTATAATGCTGTGATAACATATGGTCCGATCCCATTTCCAATCTGTACATACTACAATCAAAAAAAAGTCTGAGAAAAAAACATTTTGTTAGAAAAAAAAAATATATATATCTATGGTGATTCAAACGCCATGCTATGGAAAATAATAGAAGTCAGAAACAGCATTTCCCATTGCCGTTACCCCAGCATTTCCCATTGCCGTTACCCCGACATTGAGGTAGGGAGCGTGGCTATAGTACACGAGACACCGCCTTGTCATGAAATATAGTTCGGTAAAGTTTCATTAAAATATCTCCAGTGGTCCAAAAGTTATACCTGATACAAGGATATAAGTCACCAAATTCCAATTTCCCTGTCGTGACCTTGACTCTGATGCAGGGGTTATGGCTATGGTGCACAAAACATCGTCTACTCATGATATATAAACGGGGTGGGGGATGGCTATGGTATGTGCCACACTGCCTTGTCATGATATATAAATGGGTAGAGTTTCATTAAATATCTTCAGTGGTTCAAAAGTTATATTTCTGACAAGAACAAAAGTTAGAGAATTTTAAAAAATCCTTGCCGTGACCTTGACCTTTGGTTATGGTACAGAACAGCCACAAAGGAGGGTTAGCAATGATAGATATTAAACTATTTATATTAGCGCTAAAATAAAATTGGATTCGTAGACTTCATACAACTGAAAGAAAATTTGTTCACTTGTTTGAATACAAAATATGCGAGATCAAAAACATTATCATACTAGGCGATGAATATAGAGATCAATTATCAAAGGAGACAAAAAATATGTTTGGATATACAGATGGAGAGCAATTGAATGAGAAACCTTTATATTTTATTCTTCTTTTTACCAAGTACTATATATACACATACAAGATGAAAAGAGATATACCTATATTAAATGGCCTTCAAATCTTCTTTAAAGAATATTATAACTTTAGAAAAATACATTGCAGTCAAATCGGACAGAAAAGAAAGTTTCATGGGAACAATTGGAACCATTAATTCTTTCCAAGTATAGTTATTTTTTGTATTATAGTCTTTATACACACACTTAGAGATGTGATATAAATTGTAAGATAACCATTGACAGAAATAACAACTTCTCTCTCTCTCATCTTTATTTATTTATTTTCACACCACTGAACTATATGTAATATTTAGAATCTATGTTGGTGATTTGTAGTGTAATAATTGTAAGGGAGAAGACTATAATGCTGTGATAACATATGGTCCGATCCCATTTCCAATCTGTACATACTACAATTAAAAAAAAGTCTGAGAAAAAAACATTTTGTTAGAAAAAAAAAATATATATATCTATGGTGATTCAAACGCCATGCTATGGAAAATAATAGAAGTCAGAAACAGCATTTCCCATTGCCGTTACCCCAGCATTTCCCATTGCCGTTACCCCGACATTGAGGTAGGGAGCGTGGCTATAGTACACGAGACACCGCCTTGTCATGAAATATAGTTCGGTAAAGTTTCATTAAAATATCTCCAGTGGTCCAAAAGTTATACCTGATACAAGGATATAAGTCACCAAATTCCAATTTCCCTGTCGTGACCTTGACTCTGATGCAGGGGTTATGGCTATGGTGCACAAAACATCGTCTACTCATGATATATAATTGGGCAAAGTTTCATTATAATATTTTCATTGATTCAAAAGTTATAATCCTGATATGAATACAAGTCACAGAATTATGTTCCTTGACGTGGCCTTGACCTTGAGACAGGAGGCGTGGCTGCGGAACGCGGCACACCGTCTAGTTATGAGGTATACTTGGGCAAAGTTTAATGAACACCTCTCCAACAGTTACAAAGTTAGGGAACGGCCAAGCCAAAATTAATGCATGGCCGGCCGGACAATGCCATACCATATTACACACGATTTAAGACGTGCGTATACAAATGGAGAAAGAAAGGAAGGAAGGGACAAAAATGAAAGAGAAAGAAAAAAAAAGTAAAAATATGAAAATGATAAATGAAAATTAAATCCAGCTACATCATATCCACTGGAAAAGATTGTTGAATCTCACAGTAATTGTCACCATGTGTAGAGACTAATAGGAGTGTGTGTGTGTGTGTGTGTGTGTGTGTGTGTGTGTGTGTGTGTGTGTGTGTGTGTGTGTGTGTGTGTGTGTGTGTGAAAGAGTGATCCGAGTGAACGAATTTATCGATGTTTTGGAAAATGAAATTTTATTAATCAAATTTAGCATGCTATCTTAATATCATCATTTACCATCGTTGATGTCGATTATGAAAATTTATTTCAATTAATTTATTTATTTATTCATTTTATTATACAGGAGGGGATCTTTAAACCCTTTTCCTTGAAGCTTAATTGGAGCTATGGATGTCATTCAAATATATGTATAAGTTATCCCGGATAAAATTTGGCACGTACTGAGGTGTTAGTCAAGGTGAATGATAAGGAAGACAAAACAGAACCAGACTATGTCTAAAATAATAGTTTGCATATACTGCCATCAGATAAAAGACTCATTGAAACGGCAACCAGAATTATTAAGATTTAACTTCGTCTTTAAATTGTTAAATAAACAAGTTATTAATCTGATTGCACAGTTTTTGGCAGATAGTGTCCGGAACTCAAGACTCAAGCATTAGACAAAATTGACATATTCGAATATTATTATTTTGTTTTTACTAACTAAGAGAGTAAGTTTGAAAGTTAATAGCCTTGTGTACTTGGCACCACACAGCAGAGGGCAGACTGGGATAGGATATTTCAAAAATAAATAAATAAATAAACGTGCCCGTATGGACTCGTTTATAACTAATTTATAATATGAAGCGTACAAGTTTTTGTTCCTTTCAGTAACTGGATATTGCAGGTTAGTACACACTCGTCAGTACAGAGTAACAATTTGGTTGTTAGTATCGTAAGATACGTCAGAGGTTACACTACTACCAGTATCAGTCAGAAGATACACTACTACCAGTATCAGTCAGAAGTTACACTACTACCAGTATCAGTCAGAAGAAACACTACTACCAGTATCAGTCAGAAGTTACACTACTACCAGTATCAGTCAGAAGAAACACTACTACCAGTATCAGTCAGAAGTTACACTACTACCAGTATCAGTCAGAAGTTACACTACTACCAGTATCAGTCAGAAGATACACTACTACCAGTATCAGTCAGAAGATACACGATACTACCAGTATCAGTCAGAAGTTACACTACTACCAGTATCAGTCAGAAGTTACACTACTACCAGTATCAGTTTTAGCATTTACCCCCGAAAAGAAATAAGCACATTTATAATCCATGTTTTTTGTATGGCATCATAGAGGTACATGTATAACCCATGTTTTGTATGACATTATCTGCATAAAGGTATATGTATAATCCATGTTTTGTATGGCATTATGTGAATAGAGGTATATGTAAAATCCATGTTTTGTATGGCACTATGTGAATAGAGGTACATGTATAATCCATGTTTTGTATGGCATTATGTGCATAGAGGTACATGTATAATCCATGTTTTGTATGGCATTATGTGAATAGAGGTATATGTATAATCCATGTTTTGTATGGCATTATGTGCATAGAGGTACATGTATAATCCATGTTTTGTATGGCATTATGTGCATAGAGGTACATGTAAAATCCATGTTTTGTATGGCATTATGTGAATAGAGGTACATGTATAATCCATGTTTTGTATGGCATTATGTGCATAGAGGTACATGTATAATCCATGTTTTGTATGGCATTATGTGAATAGAGGTACATGTAAAATCCATGTTTTGTATGGCATTATGTGAATAGAGGTATATGTATAATCCATGTTTTGTATGGCATTATGTGAATAGAGGTACATGTATAATCCTTGTTATGTATGGCATTATGTGAATAGAGGTATATGTAAAATCCATGTTTTGTATGGCATTATGTGAATAGAGGTATATGTATAATCCATGTTTTGTATGGCATTATGTGAATAGAGGTACATGTATAATCCTTGTTATGTATGGCATTATGTGAATAGAGGTACATGTATAATCCTTGTTTTGTATGGCATTATGTGCATAGAGGTACATGTATAATCCTTGTTGTTTTGTATGGCATTATGTGCATAGAGGTACATGTATAATCCTTGTTGTTTTGTATGGCATTATGTGCATAGAGGTACATGTATAATCCATGTTTTGTATGGCATTATGTGCATAGAGGTACATGTATAATCCTTGTTGTTTTGTATGGCATTATGTGCATAGAGGTACATGTATAATCCATGTTTTGTATGGCATTATGTGAATAGAGGTACATGTATAATCCTTGTTGTTTTGTATGGCATTATGTGCATAGAGGTACATGTATAATCCATGTTTTGTATGGCATTATGAGCATAGAGGTACATGTATAATCCTTGTTGTTTTGTATGACATTATGTGCATAGAGGTACGTGTATAATCCGTGTTTTGTATGGCATTATGTGCATAGAGGTACATGTATAATCCATGTTTCGTATGGCATTATGTGAATAGAAGTACATGTATAATCCATGTTTTGTATGGCATTATGTGAATAGAAGTACACGTATAATCCATGTTTCGTATGGCATTATGTGCATAGAGGTACATGTCTAATCCATGTTTCGTATGGCATTATGTGAATAGAAGTACATGTATAATCCATGTTTTGTATGGCATTATGTGAATAGAAGTACATGTATAATCCATGTTTTGTATGGCATTATGTGAATAGAAGTACACGTATAATCCATGTTTCGTATGGCATTATGTGCATAGAGGTACATGTATAATCCATGTTTCGTATGGCATTATGTGAATAGAAGTACATGTATAATCCATGTTTTGTATGGCATTATGTGAATAGAAGTACACGTATAATCCATGTTTCGTATGGCATTATGTGCATAGAGGTATATGTATAATCCTTGTTTTGTATGGCATCATAGAGGTATATGTATAATCCATGTTTTGTATGGCATTATGTGAATAGAGGTACATGTATAATCCATGTTTCGTATGGCATTATGTGAATAGAGGTACATGTATAATCCATGTTTCGTATGGCATTATGTGCATAGAGGTACATGTATAATCCATGTTTTGTATGGCATTATGTGAATAGAGGTACATGTATAATCCATGTTTTGTATGGCATTATGTGAATAGAAGTACACGTATAATCCATGTTTCGTATGGCATTATGTGCTTAGAGGTATATGTATAATCCTTGTTTTGTATGGCATTATGTGCATAGAGGTACATGTATAATCCATGTTTTGTATGGCATTATGTGAATAGAGGTACATGTATAATCCTTGTTATGTATGGCATTATGTGAATAGAGGTACATGTATAATCCATGTTTTGTATGGCATTATGTGCATAGAGGTATATGTATAATCCTTGTTTTGTATGGCATCATAGAGGTATATGTATAATCCATGTTTTGTATGGCATTATGTGAATAGAGGTACATGTATAATCCTTGTTTTGTATGGCATTATGTGAATAGAGGTACATGTATAATCCATGTTTTGTATGGCATTATGTGCATAGAGGTATATGTATAATCCTTGTTTTGTATGGCATCTTAGAGGTATATGTATAATCCATGTTTTGTATGGCATTATGTGAATAGAAGTACATGTATAATCCATGTTTCGTATGGCATTATGTGCATAGAGGTACATGTATAATCCATGTTTTGTATGGCATTATGTGAATAGAAGTACATGTATAATCCATGTTTCGTATGGCATTATGTGCATAGAGGTATATGTATAATCCTTGTTTTGTATGGCATTATATGCATAAAAGTGCATGTATAATCCTTGGTTTTTTTTATATCGCATTATTTGCATACACCGACAGAAGTGTAACAGTAGATATACGGTTCATTCAGAATATTTGCGAAGGTAAAACTTTCGCAAAAAAACGCTCTTCCGTATTTAATAACTAACTTTTTTCCATTAATAATATTTTTGCCAATTTTACTCTCTTCGCAAAATTTCCAAAACCTTCGCCCACTACAATAATCTAATTGTAAACCTTTGGAGAAACATCGCAATTTTTTTTTCTCCAAAAAAAACCACTAACTTAAAAGTTCGACGTTGTTTTCGTGCAGTGAAATACCGTCAAAAGGTATGAAATTTTAAGACGATCTGATGTAAAATCCAGACATCATATTATGAAACACCAAACATTTATGTACCCAATTAGCATGTGTACCAGTCATTTTAAATTCCAGTTATCTAAAGCTGAATTTTGCATTACAAAAAGTCTCAGTGTAATTCCTTAAGTAAACAGCAGAGAAAAAACTAAGTGTACCTGCTGTCTGTCTGTTTGTCGGGGAAAAAAACTTGCATCTGTATGCATGTAAGACAGTCAAAATTACACTTCTGATAACGATTTGTATTTATGGAATTTATTACAAAACTGTAGATATCAATCGGTTCTTGTCGGGAAAAACGCAGAAAAAAAGATGTTTGCAATATTCGCACAATTTTAAAGTTAGAATAACAGCTGAAGTTTAAGCATGAAATAAAATCTGTTTGTGAGCATGTGTTAGGGCAATTTTGTTTATGAAACCCCCAAAATGATATCAAAGACAGCAAATAACACAACAAAGAAGCGTATGATAGTGGAATCATGACAGTAAGGTGCATTACATTCCATGAGAAAAATTCCTAGTTCAAGACAGCCATTATTGAATAGTGCACAGTATATTTACTAAGAATCCAGAGAAGAGACTAACGCTCTACTGACGGAAAAGAATTTTAAGGAATTCAAGATAAGACCATTTTTTCCTTTAAACTGCTGAATGTTGGTTTGGTTTGGTTTTATGGGTTTAACGCCATTTCTCAGCACATGATAGGCTATACATCGCGGCCAGTATATCTGGTGGAGGAAGAACCCGGGAAAATCCCGGGAAGAACCACCGACCCACGGGAAGCTACTGGCAAGCTTTCTCACATAACCACATTGGCCGAGCCCAAGACTCGAACCCACGCGGACTGCTGAGTGTTGAAACCATCTCTGATATTCTTCAGCGATAACAATATGTTCAATTTTAGCTGCTGTGGTGGATATATTGGATGTCAGACAAACACCATTTCATTTAGGATCAAAAAGAAATCACAAGAAGCCTTCTGGTGAAAACCCGATATTGATATGACTTTCTGTTTTAGATTAGTAACGATAACCATATTTTCAATATGGCTGCCATGGTGACTATATTGAATCTCAGATTGGCACCGTTTCCATTAAAGCACCAACTAGACATCATAAGAAGTTTTTTTTGTGAAAGCACGATGTTAATATGACCAGTCATATAGAAGTAGTGATAACAAGATTTTCAAGATGGCCATTGTGGCGGTCATATTACAAGTCAGGTCAGCACCATTTTCATTTACGACCAACTATACATCAGAAGAAGTCTTTCAGTGAAAACCTCATGCTGATATGACCGTTCATCGAGGAGAAATAGTGATAACAAGATTTTCCAGATGGCGATTGTGGCAGGTATACTGGATGTCTGAGCGGCACCATTTTCAATTAGGACCAACTAGATGCCAAAAGAAAGCCGTTTAGTAAAAGCCCCGTGTTGATAAAACCATCCATTCAGGAGGAGCAGCTATAAGAATATGTGGCGGACATACTGGATGTGTAGGAGGCATCATTTCCATTTACGACCAGCTAGACTACAGAAGCAACCATACTGTACATTGGATCGGCACCATTTTCATTTAGGTCCAACTAGACCTCATATTAAGTCTTTGAGTGAAAAACCCGTCTTGACATAACCATCCATTATGGAGGAGTAGCGACAACAAGATTTTCAAGATGGTCGCTGTGACGGCCATATTGAATATCAGATCGGCACCATTTTCATTTAGGACCAACTAAACATCATAAGAAGTCTTCTGACGGACGGACGGACGGACGGACGACGGACCATCCCAAAAGCTCTCGAAAATTGGTATCAATAGTAGTAGATCAATATCTGAAAAGTGCTCATCAAGTAAAATCTCGACAATATCTTTAGCTGATGTTGTGCCTTACCAAGTAGTTTATTTAATGACAAGGCAATATTGGACCAAATTGCCTTGCCCAGCAACACACGATGGTAACCGACCCCGGCTGATCTGATGGCAGAATTCGAACTCGAACCCTTTAGGTCGCGAGTCCTGCACGCTAACAACTGAACAATAATAACTCATTATTTTCCTTTTTTAATACTGTTTTCCTATCGGAATCTAGACTACTTTCTTTCTTCATCAACACAAAGGACATTGTTTCCACACATGAAGTTCTGAAGATAACTAAGTAATGAATAATGCTATATCAGCGAAGAAAGCCGTAATTTGACTTGAAGCTATCAAGTTAAATTAGATAAAACAAGGTAATCAAATATTTTCAAGCCGAAGGCATGAGATCATTTTATACCAGTCAACATACCTTAAATTCCTATTCAAAAGACAAAGTAGGTGCTTTGTCTTACCACAACCAGTTCAAACAGTGCAGCCACATCAGGCCTCGTAGCATACGGTGTCTTGCTGATCCTTACTATTCTCTCTCTCTCTCTCTCTCTTTCTCTCTCTCTCTCTCTCTCTCTCTCTCTCTCTCTCTCTCTCTCTCTCCTAATCATTCTTATAAAATAATTTGCGTTGACTCGACAAACTGAATCTCTATTGAATCCCAAGATTTATGAATAATGGAAGACATCACTCCATGATAGAAGAATCATGCACCGGCATATCCGATTGTACGCAGTCAATTCTAATTCAGTATTTCAAGCGAATAGAGTTATTACCTGTCTACGTAATGTGCGACGGTAAATCTGGGTCTAAATTTTGTGCTTTGAGCGCGTCTTTTACAAGTGTAACTATGGTGATTTGATCAATTGTTTCGCAGCCTCTATTGAAACTGATTATTTCTTAATTGGCATCTTTGCTGTCAATTTGCACTTGAAGAACATTTGACATTTACTTTGGGTTTTTCTTTGTTGTATTTTCACTTAAAAGAAGACACTAAAACCACTAAATAGAACAAAGGCAATCTAACACTATTCAATTGAAAAAAAGAAACGTAGCCATACGATAAATGGTTCTGCTTCTCAATTTAACTAAAGTTTTCAAGAACATCTACAAGTGGTTTTTAGAAGATAAAATACAGTGGTCACAAATGAAACAAAGAATCGCCTACACGCACTGAGATCACATTCCCTTAAGAGATATAGATAGGGAAACAAATAGATTTCGGCATAAGTTGTGTATTTATCTCTACGCTTTAAGAAGAAGCGATGGGAAATGATGTAATCTGATCCTTCCTGATGTGTGTACGTGCCTACACAGGTAATGTCGCCCTTCCAAGCCCTCCAACATTTTTTAAGACAGAGTCGCCCTTCCAAGCCCTCCAACATTTTTTAAGACAGAGTCGCCCTTCCAAGCCCTTCAACATTTTTTAAGACAGAGTCGTCAACTTTGGGATATAACCTGTAGTAGTCTATATGTTTATAAATAACTAATAACGGTTTTAGAATGTCGATACATACTTTGGGTGCGGAATTGGAGTGGGCGGGACAGAGACATTTGGCCTATATGTACAATGCTGAAAAGAATTGTGGTCTGTTAGGGACAACTGAGAAAAGCGTGGGGATAATGTTATTTCGCTGCAGACTTCAAGTATTGATTTTAAATTCCTATTTATTGGTACTTAAGTTTAATCATATATTACTTCCATATGTGCAGCAAACAGGGTCGGACTACAAATACAAACTATTGGAAGCCTGATCCCTAAATGGCGAAGAAATAAAAAATAAATAAATGGTGGTAGAATGCATCATCGCAAAAACAGAAACCAGCAAATTTAGTAAATGTTGCTACTCGCCTACTGTGATGTGACCAATAGTATACAATGATGTAGTCTTGATGTCACCAATAGTACACAATGATGAAGTCTTCATGTCACCAATAGTACACAATGATGAAGTCTTGATATGACCAATATTACACAATGATGAAGTCTTCATGTCACCAATAGTACACAATGATGAAGTCTTGATATGACCAATAGTACACAATGAAGTCTTGATGTTACCAATAATACAAAATGATAAAGTCTTGATATGACCAATAGTACACAATGATGTAGTCTTGATGTGACAACACGTATACAATGATGTAGCCTTGATGTGACTAATAATACACAATGATGTAGTCTTGATGTGACTAATAGTACACAATGATGTAGTCTTGATGTGACTAATAGTACACAATGATGTAGTCTTGATGTGACTAATAGTACACAATGATGTAGTCTTGATGTGACTAACAGTACACAATGATGAAGTCTTGATTTGACCAATAGTATACAATGAAGACTTCATGTCACCAATAGTACACAATGATGAAGTCTTGATATGACCAATAGTGCACAATGATGTAGTCTTGATGTGACCAATAGTACACAATGATGTGACCAAAAGTACACAATTATGTGACCAAAAGTACACAATGATGTGACAAATAGTACACAATGATGCGACCAATAGTACACATTGACGAACTCTTGATGTGACCAATAGTACACAATGATAAAGTTTTGAGGTGACCAAAACTACACAATGATGAAGTCTTGATATGACCAATAGTACACAATGATGAAGTCTTGATGTCACCAATAGTACACAATGATGTTACCAAAAGTAAACAATGATGTGATCAAAAGAACACAATGATGAAGTCTTGATATGACCAATAATACACAATTATGTGACTAAAAGAACTCAATAATGTAACCAATAGTACACAATGATGAAGTCTTGATATGACCAATAATACACAATGATATGACCAATAATACACAATGATGAAGTCTTGATACGACCAATAGTCTTGATGTGACCAATAGTACACAATGATGTGACCAATAGTACACAATGATGTGACCAATAGTACACAATGATGTGACCAATAGTACACAATGATGTGACCAATAGTACACAATGATGAATCTTGATATGACCAATAATACACAATGATATGACCAATAATACATAATGATGTGACCAAAACTACACAATGATGAAGTCTTGATATGACCAATAGTCTTGATGTGACCAATAGTACACAATGATGTGACCAATAGTACACAATGATGAAGTCTTGATATGACCAATAGTACACAATGATGAAGTCTAGATATGACCAATAGTACAGAATGATGAAGTCTTCATATGACCAATAGTACCCAATTATGAAGTCTTGATATGACCAATAGTACACAATTATGAAGTCTTAATATGACCAATAGTACAGAATGATGAAGTCTTAATATGACCAATAGAACACAATGATGAAGTCTTGATATGACCAATAGTACACAATGATGAAGTCTTCATATGACCAATAGTACCCAATTATGAAGTCTTGATATGACCAATAGTACACAATGATGAAGTCTTAATATGACCAATAGTACAGAATGATGAAGTCTTAATATGACCAATAGTACACAATGATGAAGTCTTGATATGACCAATAGTACACAATGATGAAGTCTTAATATGACCAATAGTACACAATGATGAAGTCTTGATATGATCAATAGTACACAATGTTGAAGTCTTGATATGACCAATAGTACACAATGATGTGACCAATAGCTGAAATCTTGATGTCACCAATAGTACACAATGATGAAGTCTTGATGTCACCGTACGCTGTTGTCTTACTAGGCCGACATGGAAAGTAACCAAGTTTCATGTCTCTGTCTCAGAGGGCATTCGAGAAAAAGTGCAGAAAAGTTGAAGAAAGTGATCAGTGACCTTGAAGATAAATCATTGACTGTGATATATGAGATGCCATCAAATTTGGAAACATAAATGTAGTATGGGTCATCCCTAACATCAAACACCTTTTAAAGTATAAAGTAACCATGAAACATATACCTGTGTTCTTGACCCTGAAGACTGGACACCAAATATTAAATAAAACACATCTTCCAATCACAATATACAACAGTGCCAAAAATGTCATTCATTTATTCTTAAACAGCCGATAAGTTATAGAGCAGAAGGGAAACTGATACTGAAACCCGAAATACTGTCCTGTGACACTGATCCTGAAAATAGGACCCCCAATGGAGTACATGATAAATACTGTCCTGTGACACTGGTCCTGAAAATAGGACCCCCAATGGAGTACATGATAAATACTGTCCTGTGACACTGATCCTGAAAATAGGACCCCCAATGGAGTACATGATAAATACTGTCCTGTGACACTGGTCCTGAAAATAGGACCCCCAATGGTGTACATGATAAATACTGTCCTGTGACACTGGTCCTGAAAATAGGACCCCCAATGGAGTACATGATAAATACTGTCCTGTGACACTGATCCTGAAAATAGGACCCCCAATGGAGTACATGATAAATACTGTCCTGTGACACTGATCCTGAAAATAGGACCCCAAATGGAGTACATGATAAATACTGTCCTGTGACACTGGTCCTGAAAATAGGACCCCCAATGGAGTACATGATAAATACTGTCCTGTGACACTGATCCTGAAAATAGGACCCCCAATGGAGTACATGATAAATACTGTCCTGTGACACTGGTCCTGAAAATAGGACCCCCAATGGAGTACATGATAAATACTGTCCTGTGACACTGGTCCTGAAAATAGGACCCCCAATGGAGTACATGATAAATACTGTCCTGTGACACTGATCCTGAAAATAGGACCCCCAATGGAGTACATGATAAATACTGTCCTGTGACACTGATCCTGAAAATAGGACCCCAAATGGAGTACATGATAAATACTGTCCTGTGACACTGGTCCTGAAAATAGGACCCCCAATGGAGTACACGATAAATCTGTATTGTGACACTGGTCCTGAAAATAGGACCGCCAATGGAGTTCATGATAAATACTGTCCTGTGACACTGATCCTGAAAATAGGACCCCCAATGGAGTACATGATAAATACTGTCCTGTGACACTGATCCTAAAAATGAGACCCTCAATGGAGTACATGATAAATACTGTCTTGTGACACTGATCCTGAAAATAGGACCCCCATTGGAATACATGATAAATACTGTCCTGTGACACTGATCCTGAAAATAGGACACTCAAAGGAGTACATGATAAATACTGCCCTGTGACACTGATCCTGAAAATAGGACCCTCAATGAAGTACATGATAAATACTGTCCCGTGACACTGATCCTGAAAATAGGACCCCCTGAAAATAGGACCCCCAATGGAGTACATGATAAACATGACAAGTTTCATCCCTGAGTCTCAAGCGGCTCCAATGTTATTGAATAGAAAGGAAAGTATGATGAAAAACTCGAAATATTAACCCATGACCTTGCTCTTGAAGATACCCCCTCCCCCCACCCCTCCCCGAAGGTGGTATGCAACACACCTGCTAATGATGATGGATATGTATACCAAGTTTCATATCTAAATATCGACTGGCTCTTAAATTATAGAGAGGAAAAACAAAAGTGTAATGGAAAACGTACGAAACAGACACATGATTTTGAAGATATGCACTCTTCCCCAAATGTGCTACACGATACGCATTCTAATGATAGCATACAAGTATGCAAAGTTTCGTCGCCACAGCTAAAAGGGCGTCAAAGTTATGGAGTGGAAAGGAAAGTGGGATGGAAAACTTAAAATACTGATCGGTGACCTTGATCTTGAAAATTGTATCCCAAATATGGTACAAAACACATTATCTGATTATAGAAAGTTTCGTCCCTTAAGCTCTAACAACTCTGAATTCTAGACCAGAATGGAAAGTGACAGAAAACATAAAAAATAAGTTGTGACCTTGACCTTGAAGATATTATCCCAAATGCGGTGGTCAACACACCTTTTAATGATGATGTATAATTATACCTTAATCTTAATGAGCTTTAATGTCATAGAGCAGAATGGAAAGTGTAACGAACACTTCAATTTTATGCCGTTACCTTGACCTTAAAAATACCCCCCCCCCCCAACATGTGGTACTGGACGCACCTTCTAATGATGATGAATGAACATACCAACTTTTTCCCTTGGTCTCAAGTGGCTTGAACGTTAAAGGTTTGAATGGAAAGCGTGAGCGAAAACTTTAAAACACTGAGCCGTAACCTTGACCATGAAGACAGGACCACCAACGTGCTACGCGACACACCTTCTAATGATGATGCATAAATGTATCAAGTTTCAGTTCTTAATCCAAAATGGTTTTGAAACAACAAAGCAGAAAGGAAAGTGTGGCGGAAAACTTAAAGTATTGAGCTGTGACCTTGATTGTGAAGATATGACCCCAATGCGGCACACGGCACACCTTCTAAAGATGACATAAACATATACCAAGTTTCATTCCTTAACCTCAAACGGCTTTAAGGTTAAAGAGCGCAAAAGAAAGTGTGACGGACGGGAACGCGGATATTATGTCCCCCACTTTTCGCCAAAGGCGGAACACACAAGGTCAGAAAGAACATGAAGGGGAAGGGATTGATGGTTTTAACGGAAATGTTAACACATTATTGACTATATCATGCCAAGTAACTTGAAGCTAAGTTACTTTCCCAATGACACAGTGAAGCTACCGGCCCGGGTTGGCTTGGGCGGGTATTGAACCCACGATCCTTGTCTGACGCTCTACCAACTGAGCTACCGCGGCTCCCCTAAAAAGACTATGCCCACAGACACTGAGAACCTTTGCAGAAATCGACCTTTGGATTAATTTAAAGTGTTGCCAAACACAAACAAAAGGTCACCACAGGCAAAGAGGTGAAATATAATTCCTGAGCTGCTGGCTTATTGCGGGTAAGCCAATCATACATGCATACAAACAACGATTGAACCAAATAATAAGCCAATCATACATGCATACAAACAACGATTGAACCAAATAATAAATACAACTTCTAAACGATTAAGTTCGTACCACACAGTCATCATTTCACCATTCTGACAACGCATTTGGGTTTTAAATAATCTTTATCGAGATACAAATTATCACAATTAGGTAAAGTTCTATTTGAATTTCTTTACCAATACAATTATGTATGAAATTACGTCAATTGCTGTCAGTTTGCTGTCTTGCTTTTGTGCAGACAGTGAACACTTGACGGCAAAGCTGTAAAAATGCTAATTTTAGAAGAAAAAAATTGTTCAGCATTAACAATAATCTGATGACTAAAGAAATAAAAAAATTTAAAAAAAATAAAAAATTACGAAGGAACACAGACCATAGGCAGACGGGGTAAATTCTTGTCTGAGTGTCAAAAGTTCACAGCTCAAACAAAAAATCAGCGGTCAAATCAGGATGATGTAGTAATAATCAGCACGCTGTTACTCTGTGTAAGTATACAATGCATAAATCACTTGGCATTTGACCTTTTGACATGTGTCACGTGAGATTTATTTATTAAATCAGCGAAACCCTGATCCTAAAGATAATTTTAGCAGCTCATTGAATCTGTTTTAGATTGGTCCTTGTCATACATGTACCACCTTCGCGTTATGCGTTGTATGCATAATGGTGGCGTGGTGTGTTTTATGCATACTAGTGGCATCCTATGCTGTATGCATAATAGTAGCGTGGTGTGTTGTATGCATACTAGTGGCATCCTATGTTGTATGCATAATAGTGGCGTGGTGTGTTGTATGCATACTAGTGGCATCCTATGTTGTATGCATAATAGTGGCGTTCTGTGTTGTATGCATACTAGTGGCATCCTATGTTGTATGCATAATAGTGGCGTTCTGTGTTGTATGCATAATAGTGGCGTTTGATGTTGCATGCATAATATTGGCATCCTATGCTGTATGCATACTAGTGGGGCTCTGTTTTGCATGCATATTAGTAGCGTTCTGTGTTGTATGCATACTAGTGGCATTTTATGTTGCATGCATATTAGTGGCGTTCTGTGTTGTATGCATAATAGTAGCATTCGATGTTGTATGCATAATAGTGGCGCTCTGTGTTGCACGCATAATAGTACCATTCGATGTTGTATGCATAATAGTGGTGTTCTGTGTTGTATGCATACTAGTAGCACTCGATGTTGTATGCATAATAGCGGCGTTCTGTGTAGTATGCATAACAGTAGCATATGTTTTATGCATAAAATATCGGCGTTCTACGTTGTATGCATTATATTGGCGTTCTGTGTTGTATGTGTAATAAATGTTATTTTCAAACTATGTAGACTTAGGGAGTGTTTCGGCGCGGTGACCTTAAAATTGGTCCACCTTTAATATGTTGTTGGGGTTGTTTGGTAATTTTGATTATGAGTAAAAGAAACAGATTAATGTTTAGAACTAAAGCGTAACCAAGGTTACCAAAGCATCTAAGTGTTGGTTTGGGTCAAATGTTGCATATTTTGTTCACACGCGTCAAAACGCATCACTATTTTTGGTACACCAATACATACATCACTCAAGCTGCAACCTTAACCAATCTCATACAGAGTCATCATATCTTTATCGGAGAAATTTCGGAACTTTAAAATTTAAGAACAAACTACATCTAACCATGTAAGACCAACTAATGGTCACGCTTGTTGGAAACACACACTCTTTTAGTCTTATCCTAACACTATCATCCCAAACTCAACTCAGGACATAGTCGGTTCCTGTCCTGTCTAGCAAGTTGTCTCTTCGGATTACTTCATTAGTCTTGGTATTTCAAGAATGGAGAAGTCACGTGCCACACAGTATCTCTAATAACTCAGCATACAATACTCACATACATTTTATTACAACACATATTTGTATTCCTATTTCTCTGGTGTGTTCTTAGAAAACAATACGTGGGTCTTCGTCATGATAAGGTGATTCGTCCCTCTTACATACCAAGTGTCTAACAATTCAAATGCATCTCTTATCAGAAAAGTTAATTATTTCGGGAGGTTTAAAAACTCCATTCTTACCGTAAGCACAACGATCTCAAACCAGCCAGTATTTCTGCCATACAAAAAGTACTTTTCCATGTTTCACTTACCTGTAAAAAAAAAACAGTATTATCACTCACAATGCCTATTAAAAAGCAACTCGCTCGTCGAGATTATAAATTTTTTTATCTATGGTGTCAGCAGTGTCATATATATATATAAATGTTCGCAGAAGCAAACTGTTACAGAATGTCATATAAAACGAGTTTAAAATTCAATGTTTAAAACTGTCACCCCAAAATCCACCCCACCCCCCAAAAAAAGAGTCCCTCAAATGAACTGACGCCCTACTGGGCGAAAAGAATTTCCAGGAATTCAAGAAAAGACCATTTCTTCCTTTTAACTGTCATGTGTTGAAACCATCTCTGATATTCTTCAGCGATAGCAACATTTTCAAATTACCTGCTATGGTGCACATATAGGATGTCAGCTTGGCACCATTTTCATGTAGGACAAAGTAGACATCATTAGAAGTCTTTTGATGAAAACCTCATGTCATAATGATCATCCATTCAGAGGGAGTAGTGACAACAAGATGTTGAAGACAGTCGTCGTGGCAGCCATATTGGATAAACGACTGGCACCATTTTTATTTAGGACCAACTAGGCATCATAAGAAGTCTATTGGTGAAAACACCATTTTGATATAGCCATCCATTTGGGAGGAGTAGAGATAACAATATTTTCAAGATATTACTTTCCATTCAGGATGAGTAGCAATAACAAGATCTTCAAGATGGCTGCTGTGGCGGCCATATTGGATGTTAGATCGGCACCATTTTTATTTAAGACCAACTAGACATCATGAGAAGTCTTTTAGTGAAAACCTCAGGTACGACAATCCATTCAAGAGGAGTAGCAATAGCAAGATTTTCAAATCGGCACAATTTTCATTTAAGACCAACTGGACATCATAAGAAGTCCTCTGGTGAATACATCACGTCAATATGACTTTCTGTTCAGGTAGAGTTGTGATAACAATATTTTTAAGATTGCTGCCGCGGAAACCATATTGGATGTAAGATCGGCACCATTTTTAAATCGGACCAGCCAGACATCATATGAAGTTTTTTAGTGAAAACCCCATACTGATATGACCATCCATTCAGGAGGAGTAGCGATAACAAAATTTTCAAGATGACCGTTTTGGCGGCCATATCGGAAGTCATATCGGTACAATTTTCTTTTAGCACCAGGTAGACTTCATATGAAGACTTTTAGGGAAAACCCCAGGTTGATATGACCATCCATTCAGAAGGAGTAGCGATAACAAAATTTTCAAGATGGCTGCCGTGGCGGCTATATTGTACTTCTGATCAGCACCATTTTCAATCGGACCAACTAGAGATCTTAAGAAGTCTTTTAGTGAAAATCCCATGATGACATGATCATCCATGTAAGAGTACTGACAAGATAACAAGATTTTCAAGATGGCTGCCGTGGCGGCCATATTGGACGTCAGATCGGCACCATTTTCATTTGAGGCCAACTAGACATTATAAGTCTTTAGTGAAAACCCCATGATGATATGACCTTCCATGTAGGAGGAGTAGTGATAACAAGATTTTCAAGATGGCCTCTGTGTCGGCCATACTGGACGTCAGATCGGCATCATTTTTATGCAAGTCCAACCAG
The DNA here is from genome assembly GCA_029931535.1 of Margaritifera margaritifera. NCBI lineage: Eukaryota > Metazoa > Mollusca > Bivalvia > Unionida > Margaritiferidae > Margaritifera > Margaritifera margaritifera. The sequence continues at coordinate 577,329 of JAQPZY010001153.1, forward strand.
ACATGATAAGAAGTCTTTTAGTGAAAAACCCATGTCGATATGACCATCCATTCAGGGGTAGCGATAACAAGATTTTTTAAGATGGCTGCCATGGCGACTATATTTGATGTCTGAGCAGCACCATTTTCATTTAGGACAAACTAGACTATGGGATGAATGTGTGTGTAAAGTTTCATGGAAATCCTCTAAGTAGTTTAGGAGGAGTAGCGATAACAAACTTGTGCAAACAGGCGGAAGGACTACGGACGACGGATCATCCCATAAGATCTTCTGGTCTATGACAAGAAGAGCTAACAACAACACACAAAAAAACGCCAGCAAACCTATATTAAATTTCTGTGACATCAACATTCTTCAGGTCTTTTATTTAGTTTCGGGAGGGGGAGGGGGGCTTTGAATGGGTGCTTTAAATCTGGGGAGAGTGGGAGGACTTTGAATTGGGAAGAGTGGGAGGACTTTGAATTGGGAAGAGTGGGAGGACTTTGAAGTGAGGAGAGGGAGGACTTTGAAGTGAGGAGAGGGAGGACTTTGAATTGGGGAGTGGGAGGACTTTGAATTGGGAAGGGGAGCTTTATTCAAAATAGTGAAAAGAATTACAATCTCTATGTTCAAAGTACAGACAAATAAACAAAGAAAATGAATAACTTCTACAATCGGCAGTAGCAGATTTCTCGTCTGCGAATAATTTTATACTAAATGGATATAAACTGCATATACGTTTAATCAAAACATTTTTAGTTCCGGAAATGACGTTGACCGTTGAACTGTTTTATAATTCGTTTTTTTACAGTGATAGTAGAATGCCGTTACATCAAAATTGATACATGTAATTATGTGACTTGATACATGTCATTACTTTACTAAATCCGTCTTTCCGGCACTTGTACATTTACCATGAGTATGATCAAAATGGAATTCTCGATTTCAACAATACACCTTCAGTCAAACCTGTCTTAGGGAAGCCACCAACGGAAATGATCATACGATTTTAGGGAAGCAACCAACCGGTCTTAGGGAAGCCCATCAGGAAATGATCATACGGTTTCCTAAGTAAGATGGTTGCTTAGTAAAGCTCTATTTATAGAATAAGGATGTGCAAGATCGTTAGAAAAAAAGTGGCTCTGTAAAAAATGCAATTGCCTCAAGGTAGATTTAACATAGTATATGCGGTATTCTATTCTTGTCTGTGTACAGATATTAATCGTGAATTGAAAGACCAAGCTACCTTTTCGTATCATATACGGTATTCTATTCTTGTCTGTGTACAGATATTAATCGTGAATTCAAAGCCTAAAGCTACCTTTTGGAATCATTAATAATCTGTCTACAACCCTATTTATAATGTTTGAAGTATGTATCTATCATGCATATGAGCAAGCAAAAATTTTTGATTTTTTTTAAAAAATACAACAGAGTGTGCGCTTTTGTCCCAAAACAGACTTAAATGGAAGTCAGCAAGTAGAACATTGTGTCGGACATGAATTGACAAGTCAGCAAGTAGAGCATTGTGTCGGACATGAATTGACAAGTCAGCAAGTAGAGCATTGTGTCGGACAGGAATTTACAAGTCAGCAAGTAGAGTATTGTGTCGGACATGAATTTACATGTCAGCAAGTAGAGCATTGTGTCGGACATGAATTGACAAGTCAGCAAGTAGAGCATTGTGTCGGACATGAATTTACAAGTCAGCAAGTAGAGCATTGTGTCGGACAGGAATTTACAAGTCAGCAAGTAGAGCATTGTGTCGGACATGAATTGAGAAGTCAGCAAGTAGAGCATTGAGTCGGACAGGAATATACAAGGCAGCAAACAGAGCATTGTGTCGGACAGGAATTTACAAGTCAGCAAGCAGAGCATTGTGTCGGACAGGAATTTACAAGTCAGCAAGTAGAGGATTGTGTCGGACAGGAATTTACAAGTTAGCAAGTAGAGCATTGTGTCGGACAGGAATTTATAAGGCAGCAAACATAGCATTGTGTCGAACAGAAAATCAGTAGCAATAGGATTTATAATGTCATATGTTCAGATCTTGTTCATATTCACAACAAAAGTTAATTTAACCCAGGAGTACAAATGGAAATACTGACGAAATATTACTAGACATCCTATCAGCATTATAAAATCATGCTGATCAGGTTTATTTTAAAAACATTGGCGAACAAATCTCTCTCTCTCTCTCTCTATCACACACACACGCGTTAAACATACGCATAAGAAAATGCATATTTGCAAATTTACCCAGACAAATCAAAGGACACTATAACCCTCCTGTCCATTCAGTTACTGGTAAGTCTCCATAGCCGATCCCTCACCCCTTCCTCACATCCAACCCTACCCCTTCGGAGCTCCCTATAAACCTCACACAAGATTATCAAGATTTTGTAAATCGAAGACAATTTAATATTAATTATAAAGACTTTTGGGAGATATTAATGTCTGGACATGCAATGCTGCATGGAAGGCCAGTCATTTAGTAGATTTGACTATTTATTTACAAGATGATTTGGTCATGTAATGAGTCACTACCACCAATATTAAAAAATACACGATCAGATATATTTATACTTTTTGCAAATATATTTATACTTTTTGTAAATATATTTATACTTTTTACAAATATATTTATACTTTTTGCAAATATATTTATACTTTTTGCAAATATATTTATACTTTTTGCAAATATTAGTATGCTTTTTGTTCACAGTCCACTGTAAACGGGATCAAATTTCACCTCGGCTCAGTCTAAACTTACCTTCCTTCGAGGAAAATTGCTCCTTATACGGATGTGTTTGACTTATTAGCCTCCGTAACTACATGACAGTGACATGTGCAGTCGACAGCTGATTGATAACCTAAGTATATCAATTGGTTGTAGAGAATAACTAATTAGCCTACTGCTCCGTGCACCACATTATCAGCCAATAGATCTTAGTTGTTTTTTTTATACCTTGCTTGATACGAGCAGAAAACAAAGCTCCAGATATTTGACCAATTCACAGCTTATGTGTTCTATATGATACCAACCTTGTCTAGCACAACCACCCGGTTTACAAACTCACCATTTAAACATATACGTACGTTAGTTGAAAGAATAACCTAAGTAAAGAAGAAATCACAATCTCATCATTAAATAAAGGACCATTTTCTGCTGAATGCCTACTCAGACGTCGTCCGTCTCAAAGAAGTCCTTTCGTGACTTCAAACAGGAGAATAACAGCCAAACGAGTGGATCAATCTACATAATCGTCGTACAGTGCAACTTCCTAAATAAAAGCCAAACGAGTGGATCAATCTACATAATCGTCGTATAGTGCAACTTCCCAAATAAAAGCCAAACGAGTGGATCAATCTACATAATCGTCGTACAGTGCAACTTCCTAAATAAAAGCCAAACGAGTGGATCAATCTACATAATCGTCGTACAGTGCAACTTCCTAAATATTTCATGAACAACAAAAATCCAAGTATCTACATTAGGGGTAATGTTACATAATATTCCAATACTGTTGTGTTGTGTGTCTGAGAGAGAGAGAGAGAGAGAGAGGGAGAGAGAGAGAGAGAGAGAGAGAGAGAGCATGTGTGTTTGTGTATGCAAATACGTTGTGGTTTGTCAGTGTAATTGATAACCCCCACATTTCACATTTATTAAAAATAACTGATTTGGGCAACAACAAAAAAACATTAGCTTTATGCGACACGATTGATCCCGTGACACTTGTTGATGGTGGATTGTCGCAATAGTTACAACACATCACAACTGATTTCGTGACGCTTGTTGACAGTGGATTGTCGCAATAGTTACAACAAATCGCAATTAGTAGGCGTGTTCAAGGTAAAATCTTCCAAATATTTCTCAATGTGCACTAAAATTATTAAAAATTTGTCTCTGAACAAGCACGCGCAACAATTTTTGGTCCATTTATAGATTTTTTCCCAATTTAAAGCATATAAGTATCTTGTGATTTTTTTTGATAATCTTAAACATTTTTCTTAGTTATTTCTTCCTTCATTAAAATATCGAACACCTTTTTCTTCTTTCCAAATATTCGGTGAGTAATTCAATACTATTTAAATCATAGACTGAAACAATATATTAAACAAATTTTAGGACTAATTGATTAATTTACTGACTTATGGACTCACGTGATTGATTGATTGATGGAATGAGTGAATGAATGAATTAGTGATTGATTTCAGAATAAATATTTTGAGTGTTTAATGAAGAAGCTGCAAACATTAGATGTTTTGCTCAGTAGACTAAACATAAATATAATCGATAAGGTTTAAAAAGATATAATTTTATTACTAACATACAAATTTCAAAGAATTCTAAAAAAAATAATGGATGAATACAGACTAAGTATTCAATAAATAATGGATGAATATAGATTGAGTATTCTATAAATAATGGTTGAATACAAAGTACTATCAATTTTAAACAATACCGAGAATTCTATAAATAATGGATTAATTTATTCTATAAATAATGGATGAATATTGACTGAGCATTCTATAAATAATGGATGAATATAGACAAAGAATTCTAAAAATAATGGATGAATATAGATTGAGTATTCTATAAATAATGGATGAATACAGACCGAGTATTCTATAAATAATGGATGAATATAGACTGAGTATTAAATAAATAATGGATGAAAATAGATTGAGAATTCTATAATAATGGATGAATATAGATTGAGAATTCTATAATGAATATAGACTGAGTATTCTATAAATAATGGATGAATATAGACTGAGTATTCTATAATAATGGATGAATATAGACCGAGTATTCTATAAATAATGGATGAATATAGACTGAGTATTCTATAAATAATGGATGAATATAGATTGAGAATTCTATAAATAATGGATGAATATTGACTGAGTATTCTATAAATAATGGATGAATACAGACCGAGTATTCTATAAATAATGGATGAATATAGATTGAGTATTCTATAAATAATGGATGAATACAGACCGAGTATTCTATAAATAATGGATGAATATAGACTGAGTATTCTATAAATAATGGATGAATATAGATTGAGTATTCTATAAATAATGGATGAATACAGACCGAGTATTCTATAAATAATGGATGAATATAGATTGAGAATTCTATTATAATGGATGAATATAGACTGAGTATTCTATAAATAATGGATGAATATAGACTGAGTATTCTATAAATAATGGATGAATACAGACCGAGTATTCTATAAATAATGGATGAATATAGATTGAGTATTCTATAAATAATGGATGAATATAGATTGAGAATTCTATAAATAATGGATGAATATAGACTGAGTATTCTATAAATAATGGATGAATATAGATTGAGAATTCTATAATAATGGATGAATATAGACTGAGTATTCTATAAATAATGGATGAATATAGATTGAGAATTCTATAATAATGGATGAATATAGATTGAGTATTCTATAATAATGGATGAATATATATTGAGAATTCTATAATAATGGATGAATATAGACTGAGTATTCTATAAATAATGGATGAATATAGATTGAGTATTCTATAAATAATGGATGAATACAGACCGAGTATTCTATAAATAATGGATGAATATAGACTGAGTATTCTATAAATAATGGATGAATATAGACTGAGTATTCTATAAATAATGGATGAATATAGATTGAGAATTCTATAATAATGGATGAATATAGATTGAGTATCCTATAAATAATGGATGAATATAGACTGAGTATTCTATAAATAATGGATGAATACAGACTAAGTATTCTATAAATAATGGATGAATATAGACTGAGTATTCCATAAATAATGGATGCATATTGACTTGAGTATTCTATAAATAATGGATGAATATAGACTGAGAATTCTATAAATAATGGATGAATATAGACTGAGTATTCTATAAATAATGGATGAATATAGACTGAGTATTCTATAAATAATGGATGAATATAGACTGAGTATTCCATAAATAATGGACGAATATAGGCTACTGTCAATCATCCTTCACAGCCAGCTGTACGAAAATTGATCTCTGTTATGTAGATGAATACAAGCAAGCGTCTATTTAACTTGATTAGTGAAAGACAAAGACCCGCTCGCGCTGAACATCTCAACACGCTCATTTGCATCAATTCAGTCTACCAAACATCGCCATCTTTCAGGTTCTACCACTTCTACTACAAGTGTTTCTTCTGATTGAAGATGACTGGCAACAAGTGGTTTATTTTTGTTCTCAAGTAGGTACTTCTGTGTGTTCCAAATTCTAAAGTAGAAGCAATCCCCCGCGTAATTATGAATGAAAGAATAATGACAACTATTCAGAGAATGCAATCTAAACATATAATTTAATAGTTATTTTCGGAAACAAGGTTTATGGACGGAATGGGAAAACAGAAATGATTATACACAATTCATAAAAGGATTTTGCTTTGATTTTGGTTTTTTTGTTTGTTTTGTTTTTACATATTGTTTGAAAAAAGAAGATATTCCTTTATTCCTCTATGTTCTAAAGACTTTGAAATAATTTAAATATCTATATTGGAATAGATAAAACAAGGAAACAGGTCTTGATCGACATATTAAATTCTTTGAATTCATTATAAATCCAACCCTATACAATTCTGAACACAGAGTAGACGGGGCACATGCTTGTAGATATTACACAAAAAGTATATATATTTATTTTATAAACATCTATTCAAGTTACATGTTATGTGTGTGCGTGCGCGCCCGCGCGTGTGTGTGTGTGTGTGTGTGTGTGTGTGTGTGAGAGAGAGAGAGAGAGAGAGAGAGAGAGAGAGAGAGAGAGAGAGAGAGAGAGAGAGAGAGTACACCGTACTTCACACTGTCGGTTTGTTTATTCATTAAGAAGAGCGAGGGTTATTAGTTCCTTTGATGAAGCAAGTGTCCACAGTTAGCTTCCATTAAGACTAGTGCTTTGTCAACATAAACGGCGCAGGTTTTTGAGCAAGCATTAAAAAAGTTCAAGTAAGCAACAGTAATCCATCAAAATACGATGATCAATAGTAAATATTTTTTTTACATTACTAGACTACCTCAGCCTTAACTGGATTTGTGGTTGTAAAACGTGTATGTTCCGACTGCAGAAGAAACAGTATAAGTCAGGGGTGTCAAACTCATTTGCTATGGCGGGCCAGATTTTATATAAATAATAATAAATAATAATAATAAATAATGAGTCTGGCGGGCCGTACGTTTGACACCCCTGGTTTAAGTCCTAAAATGTTGATAACTTTAGAAATATTTAGAAAACTTAATTTTATATATATATATATATATATATATATATATATATATATATATATATATATATATATATATATATATATACGCACACAAAACATCGCATCTAGTCTCGTACATAGATACAGACAGTATAGATAGAACATCACACCTACACCGAGTCTCGTATATAGATACAGAACATCACACCGAGTCTCATACGTAGATACAGAACATCACACCGAGTCTCGTATATAGATACAGAACATCACACCTAGTCTTGAATATAAATACAGAACATACAGAACATCACATCTAGTCTCATATGTATATAAAAAAAATATATAGAACATCACACCGATTCTCGTATATAGATACAGAACATCACACCTAGTCTTGTATATAAATACAGAACATACAGAACATCCCACCTAGTCTCGAATGTATATACAAAACATATAAAACACCACACCAAGTCTCGTATATAGATACAGAACATCACACTTAGTCTTGTATATAAATACAGAACACACAGGACATCACACCTAGTCTCGTATATAGATACAGAACATTACACCTAGTCTCGTATATAGATACAGAACATTACACCTAGTCTCGTATATAGATACAGAACATCACACCATGTCTCATATATAGTTAGAGCATATAGAACATTACACGTAGTCTCGTATATAGATACAGAACATATAAAACATTGCACCTAGTCTCGTAACATTGCACCTAGTATTGTATATAGATACAGATCATGATAGAACATCACACCTAGTTTCGTATATTGATACAGAACATCACACCTAGTATTGTGTATAGATATAGAACATATAGAACATCACACCTAGTATTGTATATAGATACAGAACATACAGAACATCACACCTAGTTTTGTATACAGATATAAAACATATAAAACATCACACCTAGTATTGTATATAGATATAGAACATATAGAACATCACACCTATTATTGTATATAGATATAGAACATCACACCTAGTATTGTATATAGATATAGAACATCACACCCATTATGTATATAGATACAGAACAGATAGAATATCTTGTTAAATCGACGTAAAATAAATAGTTTTAACTGACACCATTGTGATTAAAAGATGCAGGACTTTAGCACCCTTTCCCTTTAGTCAGCTATTGAAAGACTGTCATTGTGTGTAAAGTTGGTTTGTGATCAATGAGTCAGCTGTTGAAAGACTATCATTGTGTGTAAAGTTGGTGTGTGATCAATGAGTCAGCTGTTGAAAGACTGTCATTGTGTGTAAAGTTGGTGTGTGATCAATGAGTCATCTGTTGAAAGACTGTCATTGTGTGTAAAGTTGGTGTGTGATCAATGAGTCAGCTGTTGAAAAACTGTCATGTGTGTAAAGTTGGTATGTGATCAATGAGTCAGCTGTTGAAAGACTGTCATTGTGTGTAAAGTTGATGTGTGCTCAACGAGTCAGCTGTTGAAAGACTCATTGTGTGTAAAGCTGGTGTGTGCTCAACGAGTCAGCTGTTGCAAGACTGTCATTGTGTGTAAAGTTGGTATGTGATCAATGAGTCAGCTGTTGAAAGACTGTCATTGTGTGTAAAGTTGATGTGTGCTCAATGAGTCAGCTGTTGAAAGACTGTCATTGTGTGTAAAGTTGGTGTGTGATCAATGAGTCAGCTGTTGAAAGACTGTCATTGTGTGTAAAGTTGGTATGTGATCAATTAGTCAGCTGTTGAAAGACTGTCATTGTGTGTAAAGTTGGTGTGTGATCGATGAGTCAGCTGTTGAAAGACTGTCATTGTGTGTAAAGTTGGTATGTGATCAATGAGTCAGCTGTTGAAAGACTGTCATTGTGTGTAAAGTTGATGTGTGCTCAATGAGTCAGCTGTTGAAAGACTGTCATTGTGTGTAAAGTTAGTGTGTGATCAATGCGTCAGCTGTTGAAAGACTATCATTGTGTGTAAAGTTGGTGTCTGCTCAATGAGTCAGCTGTTGAAAAACTGTCATTGTGTGTAAAGTTGGTATGTGATCAATGAGTCAGCTGTTGAAAGACTGTCATTGTGTGTAAAGTTGGTGTGTAATCAATGAGTCAGCTGTTGAAAGACTGTCATTGTGTGTAAAGTTGGTGTGTGATCAATGAGTCAGCTGTTGAAAGACTGTCATTGTGTGTAAAGTTGGTGTGTGATCAAGGAGTCAGCTGTTGAAAGACTGTCATTGTGTGTAAAGTTGGTGTGTGATCAATGAGTCAGCTGTTGAAAGACTGTCATCGTGTGTAAAGTTGGTGTGTGATCAATGAGTCAGCTGTTGAAAGACTGTCATTGTGTGTAAAGTTGGTGTGTGATCAATGAGTCAGCTGTTGAAAGAGTGTCATTGTGTGTAAAGTTGGTGTGTGATCAATGAGACTTTTACTAGAATTGTTATTTCTCATTCTTGTTAAACAGTAAAAAAGCGAGATATTTAAATTTCTGTAGTGAAAAATCCCCTTCACTTGCAATGTGTATTATAGGAAAGAAGGTGTTAGAAATGTATATAAAAAATGCACAAAGCAAAAAACAAAACAAAAAACAGTATTTCTTTGAATCTGTACATACGGAGTACATATGTAATAGGAAATAAATATCAACAGGTATGTATGATTTACTAGCCTCTTTCTTTTCGTTTAATCAGCATGCGTGACGTGCTCGCTCTCTCTCTCTCTCTCTCTCTCTCTCTCTCTCTCTCTCTCTCTCTCTCACACACACACATATCTACCTAACAAGCAGATAGGACCTCACGTGAGTGGTCTCTTAGGAACGAAATTCTTTCTTTCGTGCATATTTATTTATTTCTGAGAAACGGACTTAGCTATATGTGAATACAACGTCTTTCGGTTTGTCAGAATACATGTTACAATTTGTATAGATAGTTGTAAACGTGTGAGATTTTATTGCCATTTGCAGTGATTCACACAGTACCATCACATCTGAGATTTTATTGTCATTTGCAGTGACTCACACAGTAACATCACGTCTGAGCATAGGATCAAGCTATCAGACGCAATGTTGTGGAGTAAAGTCATTCAAATGACATAATGTTTGCACCTGTTTTCTGTCAAGTACATCCAAATGTTGGAGCCTTCTTAGAGTACACCGTATAGAGCCTCATTCTGGAACTACATATATGATCTCTTATTTGGAAAACCTTGCAATTAATTAAGTCCGTATACAGTCAATTATATGCATCACTTCGCTGCTGCAGAAAAATAAATTCCACATTGTGTCATATTAGTGGATGGATTGGGTAAGCAGCCAAGTCCCACAAGTCTCAATGATACAAGAGTAGTTGTTTTTTTGTTGTGTGTGTGTGTGTGTGTGTGTGTGTGTGTGTGTGTGTGTGTGTGTGTGTGTGTGTTGGGGGTACAGATCTTAATGTTAATCCCCAATAATTTATACAGAATCAGTGATTATATTGGATTTTTAATAGAATACTTGTAAAATCACAGCGTGCATTTTATTTGCTTGCCCCGGCACGTTGCCATAACAGCTGGAAAAATGATAACGTTGACAATATAAAGTTCAAAACCATGACTTTACAATACAGAAACTATATTTGATAGTTTAAATTAAAACAAATTCTAGGTCCAGTATTCATAGCAGTGGAATTTATATTTATTACCTACAACTTACGCGACTTATTTAACATTTGTGTTCACTTTTATTTATAACATTTGGTGTTGGTGTTTACTATTATTTATAACATTTGGTGTTTACTATTATTATAACATCTGGTGTTTACTATTATTTAAAACATTTGGTGCTTACTATTATCTATAGCATCTGGTTTTCTATTATTTATATGTTTAATATTATTTATAACATTTGGTGTTCACTATTATTTATAACAGTTGGTGTTGACTATGATTTATAATATTTGGTGTTTACAAATAATTATAACATTTGGTGTTTACTATTATCTACAACATCTAGTGTTTACTATTATTTATAACATCTGGTGTTTACTATTATTTATAACAGTTGGTGTTGACTATGATTTATAATATTTGGTGTTTACAAATAATTATAACATTTGGTGTTTACTATTATCTACAACATCTAGTGTTTACTATTATTTATAACATCTAGTGTTTACTATTATTTATAACATCTGGTGTTTACTTTTATTTACGCTCAATCTTTTGGCTCTGCTATTATATGTGTTCGAGCATAGTGCGCGCTAAAATGCGAACAGCGTAGAACAAGATCTGCCACTGCATAAAGCACCAACAGATGACGATCAATGCTGTAATTATGATATTAATGAATTAGTATGGACCATGACCTGTCGGTGTATTGAGCGATAGCAGATCTGAGTTCACGATGCTTCAATTGGAAGCGTGTTATAAACAGGTCAACACGGTAGATAATGCGTTGACAAACCTGGATCTATGATATTCTCAGTTGGGAACGCGTTATAAACCGGTAAACTGTAGGTAATGCGATGACTAATCTGAATCTATGATGTTCTCGGTTGGGAACGTGTTATGAACGGATAAAAACTGTAGATAAAACCCAAGTGTAAGTTGGCATACATAACATTTCCTACAAATAAGTTATCAGCATAAGTTATCTGGATGAAATGTGTTTTTTGATTTCAGAAACGTTTGAAGCCTTTAAATGATGACGCACTTTAGAGGCACATACTTATCGAAGACTTTGGACATCTACCGATATCCTTTTTGAACACCTTGACAAGTTTCAATTGGACATCTACCAATATCCTTTTTGAAAACCTTGACAGGTTTCAATTGGACATCTACCAACATCCTTTCTGAACAACTTGACAGGTTTAAATTGACATCTACCAACATCCTTTCTTAACACCTAGACAGGTTTAAATTGGACATCTACGAACATCCTTTCTGAACACCTTGAGAGGTTTCAATTAGACAGTAAAATTGGAAAACAATTAAAGATATGATCTACGGTAATTACTGTGTATATGACCTTTTTCGTTTTACACTTAAAAATAAAGCAGTTTTTTAAAATTATAAAATGAAATAAACAAAGATAAAAGAATAAAAACTAGAACGTAGAAAGAATGTGTACTGTTGATAAAAGTGAACAGCGAGACAAATTAATAAACAGAAGAGAATAGATAGAAAAAAAAAAAAACTTAAAGTGAGACAAAGACTGCAATATAAAAAAATGTCTTTGTGGAGACAAAGACATATATTTCAAACAATCTTTCTGATTTTTTTTTAACAACCAAAACTTTTTATAGTCTGTTTGACGACCCATGTTTTGTACCAGTCTTAAATGTTTAGACAATTATAAACAAACTCAATTTGTAAGTTGCTCTTTGACATAACTCGTGTATAATTGTACCATATTAATAGCTACAGAAAAAAGCAAGCAATTTGGGGAAAT
>JAQPZY010001153.1:1195000-1432135 GCA_029931535.1 Margaritifera margaritifera
ACATTGGGTTTTAATTTACGAAGTCTAAAACTGTGTATGCACTTCTGTCGATTTAATCGAATTCATGATGTCCCAAAGCTTTAGCTTGTCGGTAGTCTGATTCCTGTTATGGAGGAGGGCAAACTATTACGACTTATTTTGACCGTAAACTGACTTTCCCTTCACATAGTAGATACATGAGGGACAAAAGTTATTAAAAAAACTGGATTTTATACGGGTTCTGACAAGCATTGATTGGGGAGCAGATTGGAAGACCTTGCTCCGGTTATACAGATCATTAGTAAGATCAAAACTTGACTATGGTTCGATTGTGTACTGATAAGCTTGTAAATCCTATCAGCAGATGCATTGAGAACTTACCACAGGAGAACGCCTCTATCATGTGGCAAAATCACCATTACCTTATCTGTCTTCTAATCCATCTAATCCCGCATACGATGTAGTCTTTAGGCCCAAGTGCCAAACCATGTAAGGTCAGAAACCAAATTTCATTACACCTTTTGGCACACAATTTCGCCCTCGCTTAGGAACATAAACGTCAAGGTTAGAAATACTTCGAAATTCTGTTTTAAAATTACCAATCAAAGTCCTCAACAAGTCCTCTCCATTTTCAAAGTAGATTTTAATCAGAAGCTTCCATTGTCGCCATATATCCCGGTATACAGAAGGTTCAAAAGATGACGAATATGCTGAAGTTGCCTATGCAAGACCTCATAGCACCATTTACAGCCGTTTACCGGATAAGTCTCCATTACTACTGAAGACATTACAACCATATTCAAATCATTAAACAAGACTGAAACCTCTACAAAAAGAAATTTCGTCATCTTCTTGGATTGCCTTTTCTCACTGAAGGTCTTGCAAAATATGAAATTTAAACATGTTCCTACTATTTGTCAAAATATGTGGAACGATAACTCCACAAACAAGCTACAGACCAAGAGTGCAATCACTGGAGAAAAGCATCCCTCGTCGAGAACAAATCTGAGAGAGGAAGTGGTATTGCGCCGATCGCGGTTCGGACACGCATGCCTGACTCATGCATACCTCCTGAATAATGCGTACCATGCCAGTGTAAAATAAGAGTAGAACACATTATTGTCGAGTATATCGACTTTCACCCTGTGAGACAGGAAGTTTCTATGTGAATTCGATGGAGGAACTTTATGATGTTGTGCTACTTGAGAAAATCTTGGACTTAATGAGGGAATGCGGTTGATAGAACAAATTTTGAGCATATAATTTAAGGATTATATATTTTAACCTTTCTATTTTATTTTATATACATTTAACATAATGTTAACATCTTTGTCTTTTATATTTATGTTTTATTGCTTCATGTTTACATTTATTTGGAAGGTTTCTCTTCCTAATATTTTGTGCAATTCTTCAGTGTTGCATTTTTAGAACTTTACTTTTAATTGACTTGGTATAGCCGTTATTGTGCAGAGGTGTACTTAAACGTTAATACATACATAAATACATAAATACATAAATACATACATACATACATAATAAATTCAACGTTAAAAAAGTGAAAACAAAAATTGTTTAATATTGAATCATGCATTAATTTTAACAGTTTTAAAACGTGATGTACCATATTAAATATTAACGTTTCATTTATAACAGACCACCCAGCTGCTATTTTAGTATCGCCTCAAGATGCTGTGTCAAATCTACAAATAAATACAATTAATGTCTTTATACCATTTTAATAGTTAAAATTAAAACTCCTCCCACCAAAAAAAAAAAAAAAACAAAAAAAAAAAAAAACCCAACCCCACCCCCATCCACAAAACAAATTATCAAAAGGCCAGGGCTAGTGTCAGGGTGCTTAGACTTGCTGATTATTTGTACTGCCCCAGCAGTCCAATGAAGGGAATGCAATCGTACCAATCGCTTTCGCACCGAATCACGAGTTTCGCTGTCCCGAGGGCGTGTTCACCCGACCATTAAATCTCCTTTGACCACTGATACCATGACGACAACGGTGATTAGGCCTTACCGTTTAACCATTAGCAAGTTCTGAGATTTTGCGTTATCTATATTAGCAGGCATCCACCGTATTAATACATTCAAGGCTTCCTAATGATTACACATTATCTAAAGTTCTTGAAAATGTGAGTACTTGTATTTCTTGATAATTGTTCTGTTTTGGGATAATTGTACTGTTCTAGTTTTAGACACCATAACAGCAGATTAGTCACGAATTGAGCGATCGAAACAGAGAGAGAGAGAGAGAGAGAGAGAGAGAGAGAGAGAGAGAGAGAGAGAGAGAGAGAGAGAGAGAGGTAATAGTTATACAAATAATCAGCAAAAATATATTTATGTTATTACAGTTTATTTGAATCTTTATAATTTTAGCACAAAGGAGTGGTTAAAACGAAGCTGAATACAAACTGACAGAAAAATAAATCCAATAAATCGATAATTACAATTTACTTTTAAAATATATTACAAAACAAAATTTGTATTGAAAAGAGCAGTTTACACGTTCCAAAGTCAGTTACGTGTACGATTAATCACATTTCTGGAGCATCGGTGTTTTTCTCCGTCGTTCCGTCTTTCTGTCCATCCAAATTCGAATTACCAGGTTGGTCTTACAACTGATTTTCTATACATTCCACAAGATTGAGGAATTTCAATCAAATATATGCATTACCCTGTTCTTTTTTACTACGACCTGGAAAAAGGAATCCTGTCAACGTCCCGTACGATAATGAAATGTCTAGAGCTGTGGGTATTGTCTTATATCAATCCGTTTTTTCGTCTTCAGTGGATCCACAACAGAATCACCGGGCAGGTCCTATTACAGATTTCCACACATTTAACAAGAATACTTAATCTCGACGAATTATATACTGTAGGTCACAGCAAACTGATTATTTATGAGACCTTGAACAAATCGCCTTGTGGCGGCCTAATGGATGTCACATAAAAAATCGTGTGAATGGTATTAATGGTTAATCTGATACTATGCATGTATTTGTTTTATGAGAAATAATATGGACCCACAGTACTAACACCAAAGTAATTGATGAAGTTATGTTCATTTTTTATTATAAGGAATTTCGTAGTCATGTAGTCTACACTGTAAATAAAGGGGAAGTCCACTAACCGGAGACTGCCGGTGTTGCTGATATACTCAAAAGCGATGTTCATGTTTTATTATAAGGCAGTTCATAGACATGTAGTGTAAAATGTAAATAATGATGAAATCCACTAACTGGAGACTGCTGGTGTAGCTGATATATTTAAAATCGAGCGTCGCGACATATAATTCGTATAATCGCAAAACTGTGGTTGAACTCAAAGTATTACCAGATTTGCTTTGTTTAAGACAATTTCACCACAATGTTATATTTCTTTTAAGACATAGCCTATTGAAAGTGAATAAATTGTCTGTGCCGTGATGACAATAGAGGCCTTTAGGTGCTTCCATAAAAAGCAGTCAACAACCATCACTCGCCATCTTCAATTGCTAGCAAATTTACGTCACGAAGATGGAAAACACACCTATTAAGAAGTGAATATGCTGCGTTTACACGGTTCACTTCAGACTAACTCCTAATGAAATGTCCAAATTTGGCTCTGCCAGTGGAATATATAATGTTTCATACCTTTGTCATTATAAATTTAGAATCAATCCTGCCCATGTAACTCTAGAGCACAGTTTCGTGAATAGAGAGAGAGATACAAAGACAAAGTCACTGTAATAGTTGTAATGATCCAGTTTGTATATTTGATATACATGTATGTATTTTCCTCTTTTCACATTTTACCAAAATTATATTTGCGTGTGACTTTATTGGCAATATTACGTAGTAGTTTACCTCTGAAATAATTTCGCTCCTCCTTATATTTCTAGAAATGCAATGCCCTCTTTCTACATTTAAACCTTTGTTCCTTTCTTTGTATATGTTATCCCCATTGTAACAAATGTATTCCTTTTTGCACCTGGACAGCAACCGAGCTGGTAGAAACTATTGGAGAGCCTAGCACAGCTTGTCAATGGACTCGTATGGCCTATTATTTCTTCAGTGAAGTGTATTACGTGCCCATCCTTGAATGTTCTTGAAAAACACCGCATTTCTCGGTAAGCTGTACCGAATGTTTATATTTACTGATTAAACCTGTTAAGTGTTTGTATTGAACAACGTTTTAATAGGGAATGTTTGGCCAATGCGGTAGGGTATGCATAAGTCAATAAAAAGGCTATCACAAGACCCTAATTTCAGTGTGAATGTGGATGACAGAAATGTACTGCACGTGTCCCAATTATAGCAAACAAATTAATGTTAACAACTTAGCTAAATACGTGATAGAACTGGAAGCAAATAACGTTGAACAAATCATTGTTTCCCCCAATCTTGCATTTAGTAGTTTAGGAGAAGTAGCAATAACAAACTTGTGGTAACTGACGGAAGAACGAAGGATATTGGATGGCGGACAAAAGACCATTCCATAAGGTCTTCTGGTCGATGACCAGTAGAGCTCAAAATAGTCTCCGTTTTGTTATCGTCTAGTTTTTTTTGATGTTTCTGTGACATTTTTCCTATCAAGATCACTCTTAAATTGTGTTGATATGCCCTTCAACATCAATTAATCAATCCATTTCCACAGCTGATACACAAAACCTAAGCCCCACAAAAATCTACTTGTACTCAGTAATACGCAGTAAACTATAACTTCACTTATGTGTTAGGACTGTTATAGTCACTGACCACAGATTTCAGTATTTCTTTTTTCATTACCTATCTTCACTGATAAGAATTATTCGCAAGTGGTGGTGAGCATGGTTAATAACTCTCAGATAGAAATTGTGTGCTTCAAAATACTAAATTATCAGGTCAATTTCAGTCAGCGACCCAGATTATTAAAATCTCTGATGTTTAATATACATAGTGGTTAATCAGCATTTTCTTACATCACCTTATATACTATCTGAACCTTGTTACACGAAAAGAAAAGTATTTGTAAATGCACTGTAAAGAAAATATATAATGGCTGACTTTCATATGGCCATAATAAGAATAAAACTTTTTCTTGGAACTGCAGTTCCACATATATGACAAAACATTGTTCCATCATGGAGCAGTAGTTGTATGTGGGCTCTGAGAGCCATACAGGAATTGACATTAGACCATAGACTTATATGGGTGTGGTGATACAGAGCCAAACGGGAAATCATTTGTTAAATTTGTCCATAGGTTTAACATTGGGGTAAATGGCAGCATTGTTAGAAGTGGTTGAACTCAATTTATGGACCCATACGGGAAGTCCTATATTAAAATGGTCCATATGTTTAACATGGGGATGGTAGTATGGGGTCAAAAGTGTTTATAGAGCCGTAGGGGAATGGTAATGTTAAATTTTTTATCTACAATCCAAACACAACGCCGTGAGTAGTGACCAATACACCGTCATATACTATCCAATACCCCACATATATTATACAACACGCCGTGTGTATTGACCAATACCACATCACCTACTATCCGATACCCCACATATACTATCCAACACGCCGAGTGTAGTGACCAATATCCCGTTATCTACTATCCAACACCCTACATTATACCATCAACACGTTGAGTGTAGTCACCAATACCCAGCCATCTACTGTCCAATACCCCAAATATACTATCCAACACGGCGTGTGTAGTGA
Organism: Margaritifera margaritifera; assembly: GCA_029931535.1. Classification (NCBI taxonomy): domain Eukaryota; kingdom Metazoa; phylum Mollusca; class Bivalvia; order Unionida; family Margaritiferidae; genus Margaritifera; species Margaritifera margaritifera. Next base: position 1,200,672 of record JAQPZY010001153.1, read on the forward strand.
CCAATACCCCGTCATCTACTGTCCAACACCCCACATTATGCCATCAACACGCCGTGGGTATTGACTTGCTGCCTAGTGGCTATATCTATATAGGCGAGATTTATATATAAAGCATTACCTATACTACAGATCATGTTGGAGATGTTAATAAATTTTCATATAATGTACCAATCTAATAACTAGCTTTAATCAAGGGAACCAACTCATAATAACACTAAAATGGACGTGACTAAAAGTAATACTAAACTTTGGAAACGGACTTTAGCGGAGACTATACAAAATCCGGAATATTAGATTATAATGACCGAGACTAAAAGTAGTACGTAACTTCTGAAAATGTCCCGGACTCTAGCGAAGACTGAACAAAACATCCTGGAACATTAGAATAAATTGACTTAGACTAAAAGTAGTACAAAACTTACAAAAATGTTTCGGACAGTTATCATAAATAAATTAATCTTTGCAGTATATATTAGAATTTGTTCCTTGCAAGAGTCTAAGTTATAGTAGATTACTACAGGTTGTATATGCAAAGCCGTACACAGGTTTTTATATGCAAACAAATAAATTAGTTTTCGGGTCCATGACTGCTCTGTCCAGGGGCTCGGAATTTCTGTTGGCGGGACTGATTATATACGTGCATTAACACAAATTCAGTTTATATATTACAGAGTTGAGCGATTTTCTAGAAAAAGGAAGGCACCAACACCAAGGTCCACAACTGTATCTAAAAAAGTACTAATGGAAGTATCAGAGGTAATGCTGTCTTTACAAGACAACCCACCACTTCCAAATTCGTCCGATTCTGAATATCTCCCTAGCAAGACACCAGATCATCTAGATTCACAGGTAAATGGCAGCTTATTTAGTAGGTTCGAACCTTTTTCAGATATTTCCTCTCAAGGGTAAAAATAAAAAATATGTGCGTAAAAAAACTTCTTACAAATTTTGCTCATTCAAAATTCAAGTGTGAAGTGTAACCTTTCTTACTGAAGGCTTTTGATTTGTTTTGCGGATACCAGAACATGCAGAAGAGGCCATCATGTATACAGCAACCCTTGTAGGTGATGCTGGGACACAAACCACTTACTCCTGCAGTGATGTGCTTGCCAATAAAAACATAAAGGAGAATCAGAGACAGTGACTCAAAATAGTAGAAACTTCCTTAAAAAAAGAGAAAACATTCATTTTGATGATCTATCTAAAAATGATAAATTTTAAAATTTTACACTGAAATAACTGTTGATCAATTTAACCATCTATTTAACTTAATATATTGGCAAGGGAATATAATATAACTAAAACAAAGAGTCAAACGAAAGACTGCACCTGGGAAAAAATCTCACCTCAAAATCAATTATTGCTCACCTTGATGAAGTTAAGACAACGGTTCCTAATAAAGATTTAGCATATAGATTTGGAGTTAGCTAAAGTACCATTTCTATCTTTATTAATACTTGGATTAAATTTTGATTTAAGGTATCAGCAGGAATTGGAACAAAACATGTTTCCATCAAAGATCTTAGTTAAAGAAAAGTTGCGTGCTTGTATAAAATCTTTCAAAAATGTAAGGGTTATCATTGCCTTGAAATATTTGTTCAGTCATCTACGAACTTTGCTGAACAAGGTAATATGTACTCTTCCTATAAAAACCATGCTACACTAAAATGCATTGGAGGAATTTTACCGACAGGAGCAATAACTTGTTTGTCAGAAGTGTATGAAGGCAGCATTTCGGACAAGGATATTTTTGTTAAATCTGGCCTGGCAGATTTACTTAAGCCAGGAGATTTGGTGGTTGCTGATAGAGGGTTTTGATTAAATATGTTTTAATGTCTCGCAGAGGTTGATCTAAACATTCCACCATTTCTTGCAGGGAGAGATCTATTGATACCTCAAGAAGAAATCACGACCAAGCGCATTGCGTGTGCTCGTATTCACGTTGAAAGAGCAATTGAGCGAATGAAAAAGTTGAAGATCATAGGTACTACTCTGCCATTAAGCTTGAAACCTTTAGCATCAGAAATTGTTCAAATATTTGGATTTTTACTTAACTACCGAAATCCTCTTGTAAAGTAAAATGATTAATTAATATTTAAGGGTAGCATGTTGTTTTCTAATTTATAAAGACTTCCACTTTGCCATCAGTTTTAAAACTTCTGATATATAAATGTGTATTAGAATTAAATTAATATACAACTTTATTATTATTCTGAAATGATACATGTAGATTAAGTCTTCAAAATGATCTAAGAACATGAATTAAAACTACTAATTTAATATTCGTTTTCAATCATGTGTATGTATATATACGTGTAGTATCCTCTCACGATTGGCTTGAAGTTGCTGTACACTATGGATATTGCCTATTGTTGAAGTCTGTAAGATAAAAATAGCAATCAATGTAATCTTACATTAGCGATAACCCTATTTTCTTATGAAGTTTCTAAAAATAAATCGCATAGGGATTCTCATTTTAATGTATTCTGGCATTACAAGAATTACAAAGTTTCAAATATGTTTAAAAGCTTAAAAAGTTTCATTATGATGAAATGTTATCAATTTTGAATATAAATCTTGCCAAAATTCAACATCTGGCAATATTCTTTCTACAGTCATTCCTTTTGAGGACCAATTGACAAAGTCACAAAAGTCTACTTCACAAAGTGCAATCTGCATCTGTACCTGATAGTAATACTTATGTGATTTCTTTAAGAATGGCCTACCATTTACAACTTTATAACAAAGATTGTTTCTTTGATTTGCGTTAAGGTCATCTACACATATTGCCTTTTCCTGCTAAAACGAATAGACACTTTTTCTCAACTACACCTATTGGTTTATTGTTTTGATCGTAGACAGGGACATAAGGACTACATCCAAGTTCTGGATACATAAGGTTGATCTAAAATTCACTTTTTGTATCGTAGCATCAGTTCCAGTATTTTCAGGTATGTACTCTTGAAAAGCTTTCACCCAGTTTATCTTCCATATTTAAACTTTTTAATTCTTGTAATTGCTTGCCCCATAATTCTGTTCAGAAAAGTATATTTCCCCCTTTTACTGTGAACAACTATATTTTGCCACAGATGCAGTTATTCTGCAGCATCTGCTACTGTGCCACATTTCTGACTCTGTCTGATCTTGTGTATTTGACACTTCAAAGGGGACTGTGTTTTTGTCAAACTGCATCAACTGTAATGAAGATTTAGTTCTATCCTTTAATACCTCCATGTAAACTTCATAATCTGGGTAGTCTATCTCTAATATTTGACTGAACATGCTCCCTGATCCTGAATTGGGTAATGTAGTACTGAAGTTGTTAACAAACTTTGTTTCATTTATTTCAATGTCACACAATGAATCATAGTTTCGAAATCTATCTGACTTTAATTTCTTACTGTATGATGTTGAATGGCATGGTTGCGGCTGTTGTTGAGACTTCTTCCCAACATTCCATTAACAAAGTTTGCTGGTAGATGTACATGGCTTGTATTGTTACGACTAGGGGTAATGTGACAGAAGAAAAGACTCAAACAAGCTTTCAAGATTTAAAACACAAATATTTAATTTCCTATAATATACAATTATTTCAACAAATACTCAAAGTGAAAGAATTAAAAATAACTTACAGTATAGAATATCCTTAAAAGTCCTAAATTGTTCTAATGTTCACTGATCTGGAAGTTAATCCAAATATTCCGAATGAAGCCACAAAAGTGTTGGCGTGCCAACAAGAATCAGTGATACTCAAGTGGTATTAATTCCAAGTAATCCTTGTGAATACAGAATATCACACAAGTTCTAGAGATGTTTCCGTTAATTCCAGCGGAGCTGAATAATTCTTAAATATCAGTAGTTAATCCCAAAATTGTACTGTCTGGAAAATGTTTCTGAAGTAGCAGTACTAAATCCAAAATGTACTGTATAATAATATCTCTGAAGATAATATCACATACAAAGAACCAATTTCGTTAAAAGCCTCTCAAGCTGACGAAACTATGTAGAATGACGAACGCTGCGATTACATCTTATTATATAGTTTCAGTACTGCGTCATTGAAACAAACAAAATTCTTATTCTGTCTCAAATCAACACCTTAACATTACGATCTTACTATTAACTTCTGGTCAACAAAATGAATCATTCCTGAATTGCGAAATCCAGGTCAGGTCAAGTGCAAAACCCACGCGCTAGATCACGTGACATGACTAATGCTTCAAACGATAATATTGATTTTCCCAGGACCAATGTGCTGGGTCACATTGAAATTACCTTATATGTGTACTCTGCAAAACGACACATACTAGATTATTATACAGAGATCATAAACTAATAAAACTATAACATTATTTAAAAGAAATGATATATAATTCCGTAACAGTATCCAAACTAAAGAATATAATCCTCGAAGGCAAAAAGTAAAGAAGCGATATGATTGCATCTGCCCACAGAGGAAGCTTTACAAGATGTATCCTTTACTTTTCCTGAGGGTGTTGCTTGAGTCACTGATGCATGATACACTACTTGTTGAGTGTATGATGCCATTACAGACGATTTTAAGAAAAAAATGTTCATAACACTGAAGTACGTTTTAATATTGTGTTATTGATCAGTAACTCTTTTCACAGTACTTGTTTGGTAAATATAATACGAAGAAAACACGACTTGCATGAGAAATCAATAAAAGTCATGGGTCAATTTATTTTAAGTCGGCGATACTGGCCTGATTTATGAATAGTTTCAAAATGTTTTTCAAAGTTTTTAATTCAAAGAATAACTTTATGCTTTCTTTATTGTAAACATTGAAAAGTTCTTTAAGTTAAAAAAAAAAAACCTTGTTGCAATAGCTCATAGATATTTTGTTTTGTTTTCGGCCAGAAATTTATGAGGAACTAAATTTTAGAGCTGAAAATCAACCTTTTACATTCTCCTGCCACGTTTTCGAAAACAGTATTAACTACTAAAAAAAATCAAGTATGCGTGTTCCATTGTTTATCTTATAATATTTCCCATCTTCCAAATCAGCCTGGCAGTTAGTCTGAAACAGCCATGGTCTGAAACAGCCATCATTTCTTTTAAGCATGTCACATGATACATGCCTTCATAATTTCCTGGGAAGAAAACTGTTGTTATATGCCGGTTTGCGTGGCTAAGGAATCAAAACGCCGGACATGAAAGTGCACAAGTTTCGTGACGTCATGAGAAAATAACCGATAAGAGTTTCAAAGGTCTGTGCACACACAGCGGCACTAATACACAGATAGTGATTCAGTGTCCTAGTTGAAAATCTTGATTGGCACAGAACAGAACCATAAACGAGTTTGCATTAATAATGTATTTAGTGTATTCTTTCACATGGCAATATTGTACATATAGTGTCAATAAAGAATCTAACTTTGAATGTACATCAAAATCATTTCACTTTAAGCCTCATCAAATCGTCAAATTTCTTAAGCTGAAGTGTGTGTCTGAGTGTGTGTGTGTGTGTGTGTATGTGTGTGTCTTTTACATAAGGACAAAAATTAGAGAGGTGATGGAGGATAACGCCCAACGGGCAGAATCTAGTATGCCTATTAGCCTATGCTAGTCTGCGTCCAGTTATCTGTTTGTGTTGAGCGGGGAGAGGGGGTTGAGAGTTTCATCTACCTTTTACATTCTATGCAAAATCGAAAGCAAGTGTTTCATCTGAAATGAGAAAAATATAAAATGCGAAAGCAACGCACTAATTTTAGTATATCCTGAATAATGCAGTAACATTCTCAAATCAATTCCGTTATAAATCTGCTGAAATGATTCATTCTTCGTGCACTGTTACTCCGACAATGACATCATGTGGCATACATTTTCGTTCGAGAGTTTAAAAATCTCGTTGGGCAGAAAGGAGAAGATCAAAATTATCACTGGAGTTGTTATAGACATCGTATCTATTTTGAATGAATTTTCGTCAATTATTAATATAATTATATTCTGTAAATCAGATTTATATATACTTATATTCTGTAAATCAGATTTATATATAATTATATTCTGTCAATCAGATTTTTATATAATTATATTCTGTAAATCAGATTTATATATAATTATATTCTGTAAATCAGATTTATATATAATTATATTCTGTAAATCAGATTTATATAGTAAGTTTAATATTCTTCTTAATTAATGTCTCAGCATCCATAATCCTTTTCTGAAGAAACATTAATGAGCATTGTTTCCCAGCTGCACTTAGTGCAGTAAGAGTAAGGTTTATTAGTCCATCCGGGATGTAATCTTTTCAAGGTTGTGTATACAATTTAAGTATTAGTATATGGCGCTGATAAGCTCTGATTATTAGAGCGTGACGGCTTAAGGTAACACGGTAGCAATTGTTTTTCCATAGACCTTCATGTTAACATTTGGTGAAATAAACATACTTTCTCTGCTACTTTTGCAGTCATGTCACACACTGTCATAGAGAGCAATGTTAGATTGTCAATTTGACAAGGACAGAATCAGGTACTCCATTGCATTTACGAGAGATAACTCTGCTTGAACTAGACAGGGATAAGAGTTATCCAGTCACAACGGACACATTTTCAGTGATATGTATCACATTTTTAAAACATGATAAAAAATACAAAACATTATCTACATATGAATTAACCTAATCTCACATGTTGCTAAGAGACTCAACTTTTGTTTAAGCCTGACAGAAACTACAACTATTACATAATACACCAATCACAGCTAGTTTTGTTGTTTATTTCTGAATACAATGTTCTCTACACCTTAAGCTCCAACCCCCTGGGCTTGTGCAATTGGTACCGTGATACCTTATCGGTAGTACACATGTTATACACTAAGAAACGTGACGACTAAGCAGTGCAAATATCATGATCTGAATATTGCTTGTTTTAAATGTCGGTAGTGAAAGCTGAATTACAGGCATCGAGCTGAGAGAATAGACCCCAATGCAATGTCGTTAGTGGTTATAGAAGCAGCAAAAGCAGAGAAAGTGAATCAACATGAGGAGGAATCAGCTCATCACTGGGAGATACCATGAACTGAAGAGGATTGGACGTGCGACCATCCCCTTTTTATACTGAAATTTCGAGGGCAGAAATGGACACCAAAACTGTTATAAATGTTTAGAACGTCCTGCCAACTGTAGATGTAGTCAGTAAAATAGTAGTATCACTGTTTTCATTCATGTTTTAATTTTTATAATATATAATGTAAAGAAAAGTAGTTTCAATGGCAATTATGCTTTTATTCAAAGTACACTTAATGTCATCATAAAACGTTATCAAATTTTACATGCATATTAAGAAAATTATAATAATATTTATAAATTGGCATACACAACTTGAAATGTAGAGAACAAATCACATATAAATCAAAATATATACATATCACATTCATCTTGGAGTTATGATTATGATCTGTAAAAATCAAATATATTTCAAAAAATGTAACCCAAGTAGTAAAAAAACCATCTAAAGCAAAATACTGTTTTTTTCTTAATCTTATGACATCATAGATTTAGACAGGACATTATGGATCACAGCCTCAGAATGTTGATAACAAATCGCAATGAAATACAAAACAATTTGTCACATCCGTCTTGAGTATATCATTAGAATTTTAGAAGAATCTCTACTTTTTAAACAATTTGAACGAATCGGAACAAAATCAACATATATACATATCACATCTATCTTGGAATGTATCAGTAGGATTTTAAAAGAATCGAAACTACTTTTAAAAACATTTGAACAAATCACAATAAAATTAAACATATATTTTATAACATCCATCTTGAGTATATCATTTGAATTTTTAAAAAATTTAATCTACTTTTTAAAAAATTAGATCCAATTACAATAAAATCAACATATATACATATCAATCCAATTACAATAAAATCAACTTATATACATATCAATCCAATTACAATAAAATAAACATATATACATATCAATCCAATTACAATAAAATCAACATATATACATATCAATCCAATTACAATAAATCAACATATATACATATCAATCCAATTACAATAAAATCAACATGTATACATATCAATCCAATTACCAATAAAATCAACATATATACATATCAATCCAATTGCCATAAAATCAACATATATAAATATCAATCCAATTACAATAAAATCAACATATATACATATCAATCCAATTACAATAAAATCAACATATATACATATCAATCCAATTACAATAAAATCAACATATATACATATCAATCCAATTACAATAAAATCAACATATATACATAGCAATCCAATTACCAATAAAATCAACATATATACATATCACATCCATGCTTGAGATTGGGATCTGAATTTTAAAAAACCTAATCTACTTTTTAAAAAATGTAATTGATCTAGTAAAACTCTAATAAAAAATAAAACACTGGTTGTTAAAAATGCTCAACAGGTTTAGAGTGAGATCTGTTAATACTGAGTGCAATAGCTATGCATTGTTTATGACATAAATATATGAGGTAGATATTAATAACTTTATGTTTTAGCATCACAGTATTAAAAGAAAGTGATCAGAGACAGTTATTGTGATTAATTAAAGGGAGGTAATTAAAAAAAAACCAAAAAAAAACCCCAACAATCCTTGCTGTAAAAGTTACATATGATCTTAAAATTATAATGCACAAAGGAAAATGTGAGATATTCATCAAAAAGATAATACACAATTTAAATTTCAAATAACTACTAATACATAACAGATGTATGCTTAATGAGAGATCATTAACACATTTCAATACTGAATCAAAAACTGTAAAAAAAAATTAAAATGTTCAGGCCACAATAAGAGACGAATATGCATGTGAAACAATGAATCTGAGCTACAAGTTGAGTTCAGCTGCTAACTAAATTCCACATCTATCAGAGTATTAACTTCAGTTGAATCGGATGTAATTCGCAAGATATAATATTTAGAAACTTTATATATATATATATCTTACATTTTAAAATGATGTTACAATTATTAGGAATATTTGTGAGCATTTTTTTTTTTTTGCAATGTAAGATTGAGAAAAATACTATTAGCTTAAAAAGCCATAATTTCACGTGAACGTAAATGAAATAAATCTGCTGAAATGTTTCACTCTTCTTGCACTGTTACTCCGAGAAAATACTATTTGCTTAAAAAGCCATTATTTCATGTGAACATAATTTTCATGTGAACATAAATCTGTTTGGCGCATGTCTATGTCTCAAAGGATATCGTCTCTGGTTCCTTCCAGCTCTTTGTGGTCTGCGTTGTTCATAAAGGTTAAGTGGCTGAAGTGCTTGAGGTAGAGGAAGTTGTTGTATTAGGAATGGTGGACGAGGTGCTTGAGGTAGAGGAGGTTGTTGTATTAGGAATGGTGGACGAGGTGCTTGAGGTAGAGGAGGTTGTTGTATTAGGATAGGATATATTTAATATCCAACGAAGGAAGTGAGGACAATGCACATGAAGGTGATAATGAGAATAACTGTTGCAGGAAAAAGTAAATCTTAGAAAGTTTAATAAATACAAAGAAGTATGATTTAAAAGGTTACCTATAGTGGAGGAGGAGGAAGGAAACCGGGATTTAGTAGCTTAAATTTGAAAGATTATTTAGTTATTAATTTCAGTACTTAGTCATTCTTTTTGTAGATGATCTACGTAAAGGAACAGGCATTGCAAATATTTCAGCATCACTATCGATGTTAACAGTACCTTCCTGAAGAAGAGTTTCAGACAAAGCACTACACGATTGTGGTATTTGATGGAGAGGTCTACGATTACCAGCTCTCTCTAAACTCTGATGTAAATCTAATTGATGCCTCCCCATCCTCCTCTTACATCTCCAATACATCAAGAAACATCCTAGTCCTCCTATACAAACCAACCCTCCCAATGATGCCACAATATAAATCCAAACAGCTATAATAAAAAAAGGAGAGGATAAAAAATTATATATTATACAATGAAAACTACATAATTCAAAGAAGCATCTCTGGAAACCTGAAATTTTGTTCTTATTAGAGCTTCATTTTCCTTCAATGTTAATTTGCTATATATATAAAATACATTCTTTATCAATAAATCTTCTTGTTCCCTGCTTCACACAAGTCCTCATCATCATCTGAATCTATTATATATTGAAAATTGTTTAATCTTAAATCATCTTGGATGTCAAATATATTCAGTTCACTTTTGAAATCAGTACTTTGATTTTGTCTGTTTATGTGGTTTAATTCTACCATATCATTCCGAGAAATATATAGTCCCTTTTCTCTTTTGAAAGTTAATGTGAACTTAACAAGATTTAAAGCAAGAATTATCAAAACAAGGCATAGTACACCAATTATAATATAAAATTTTATTGTTGAACACTACTTATAATTAATAGTAGATGACTAATTATGTGCAGCGGTGAGAATCATTTTAATTCTGCTAGAAAAGGGAGAATATTTGTTTGTGGAGGAATAGAAAGCATAGACTTTATAATATCATATTCCTATTGAGACATACCACTGTGTTGTGCCAGCAGTTGTGAACTCTATTTCTGTTAGAATCTCCACTGCTTCCTGAGTTGCCTCCCGTGTCTCACACATCTCTTCTGTACTTGACTCCTCTCTCTTCTTCTCTGAAGCAAGAGGCACAATTTCAAGTGTTGTTGTGTTTGTTGTTCGCGTGGTTAGCACAACTTTTTGATCAGCTCTGCTCTGCTCAGGTTTCTAAAGATAAATGTTTTTTTTGTTAGTAAGTTAGTAATGATTAATTCTTGAACTGTACATGTTTTGGATATATAACTTTGATGACATTTAATGATATACCATTAAGATATTTCCACATGTGATTCATTTTGGACAATCAAACAAACAAAGGTACATATTAGTTATACTCAAATGCAAACAGCATACACTCGTATATGACAGTTGATCCAAATCTATCTTGCTTACAGTTCAAAGTAGCTTGTACACTGGAAATACATATATAAATTTGATATATATGCAAAGATTTTTTAGTTGATTCATGTGTCTATAATCTTATAGTTCTACATATATATTACTTACGTATATTGTAAAATCTCTTCCAATTTCAACTCTTACTTCAATATGTTGATTTTTGATGATGCTACATGCTGGCATCACATCATCAACAAATTGTACAATCACGTGGTTTATTGCTTTCATCTTGTCAAGATTGAGGATATTCGATGGAAATCGGTCGAATACAATCCGTGTTGCATCAACATTCCTTGAACTATAATATACCCCACTGGATATGTAAGTGCATTGATAAACGAGTGCATCATCTGTGCTGCAAAACGATACAGCTCATTGCCTGTGAAAAAGAAAAAAGAAAACAAGTGATGTATAATCATAATCATTGAAAAATTATTATAATTTTATATTTCGAGTTCTTTTAGATTTCAGTTAAATATTATTTTGAAGCGAATATTCACCACTCAGAGCATTCTTGAACTGTACATCGTCTCACGTTCCCCATCTTCTCTAGAGATAGATATTCTCCATGTCGAGAGAAGTATGGTTCAAGTTGAAATGCAAAAAGAGTTGTTCCTTTGATAAAATCTAGTCTAGTTATATTATTTCCCAAATCATGATTCCACTTTCCAGTAAACTGAAATAATTCTGAGTATGCTCGCATAACAGTTGTACCATCTGTCGTATTGAAATCTAGTTTTATTGGATTACCTCCGACGGGTATTCCATCAGAATTGAGGCAAATAGATCGAATGCTACAGTTAGAAAAATCAAAAGGATTTGAACTATAATCCCCTGACACTGCCATTGATGTAACAAACCCAACTATGACTCGACTAGGTTTTTGTCCCTGAAATACGTTTTTCCAGTGAAATGAAGTACTTCCTGTTGCAATACTATGTGTTCGACACTCTGCTCTGGAGAATTGATACTTAGCGTTTGTGTTTTTAAGTATTTCAGAATGTCCATAGATCACCGCAGGATTGACTCTCACTTTTCTTACTAATAGATATATATGTTATATCTATCTGGTAATCGGGTTTGGTTTCTGCAGAGCAAAGACAAAAAGCTGGAGAAATTCTGTAAAGTTTTAGTTTTACATCACCTTAATTCATCAAATATATAGATATAGTCAATAGATCATGAAAAATAGGTCCTTGTAGATCTAGACTGGTTGACTTTTTAATGTACTGTGATCGTATGAAAAGACCATTGTTAGCTCCATTCGGGTCAGGGTCTTCAGGATGATCGTTATCATCTTTGATACAAAGTTGTGTAGATAACTAAGTAGATTTAGCATCTTGTCCATAGTTTAACATTGTTTGTATCATAGCTCTATATGGATTATTGTTACATGTTATGGTTGCTTTATTTTGTAAGATAACTTCTGTGGCAGAGAACAGAGCTTGTAACAATAAATTCACAGGTCCAACTTTTTCATTGTCAACTAAATTTGTATTGTCTGCTTTTTTACCTTATATTTCACACAAGGCAGTGAACCTTTCAAATCTAAATAGTCCATAGAATTTTGACCACTGATTACAATTTGTCTTTCGTGTACCGATAAAGCATGAATGCTCATTTTTTTTTTTTGATGGTTTATCAAAATAGTCCAAAACAACCACGGGTCCTCCAAAATAATCCAAGGCAAACACTTGTCCTCAAAAATACTCCACAACGAATGTCCTGGAAAACGAAATCCAAGAAAGGTAGTCACTAAGACACACACTGCATAGCGTCCAAAATTCAATGGAAACAGTTCTTGTATTAAGTCTTTATAATCCTCTAAGGTCTGAACACGATCGTTGACTTCCTTCCACGGAATACGTTTCACAAGTGAAGACCACAGATCTGGCATGGTGGGTTTTTATATCCAGGTTCTTTTGTGATAGACTATTCCCGGGATTCTACAATGAAAGGTTTTCTCCAGAATCTTTCTTCTGACAGTTTGGAAGTAAGCATACCTTAAAAATCGAGAAATGACTTTGAGTTTGCGTTTCACTTGTATCTTGACAAACTCTCGGTAAATGCGCACTCGCACCTCCAAAGGCAAACCACGAATGTACTCTGGTAAAGTTTCCGACTTGGAAAGAAGTAACTCTCTTTTGTGTTCTACAGGATAGCGGTGATAGTTTCTCTCCAGAATCAGGCTTCTGATACGGTGGAAGTAGCAATAGTTAAAAAATCGAGGAATGACTTTGAGTTTGCGTTTCACTTGGATCTGGACCAACTCTTTGTAAATGCGTACTCGAAGCTTCGAAGGCAAGTCACGAATGCGCTCTTCTAAACTAGTCTTCTTGGTGACAAAACAGTCGCACTTTAGCCAAATGGAATCGGTTGGTAAAGGATGTCCAAGATGTTCAGTGAGGATCGTGCTACACAACCTCACTTGACGTAAAGGCGTTTCGTCTTGAGGTGACACTTCTCGTAAACGTTATTGGTATTCCTGTAAGTTGGTTGTTTCCTTCACTTCGTTCCATCGAATTCTATGAATCACTCCCACACGGTAGGTGGTGCCATCCAATTCATTACAAGCCCAATTTCCATTTCTATCAATGTCTGACCATTTGAACAACTTGCCACTAATCAGTATTCTTACAGCATTTAGATACCAATGGCTAAATTGTCTGTGTCGTAAAGGATGTAACTGTTATTTACGTTTCACTTGTATCTGAACCCATTCTTGGTAAATGCGTTCTCGCAGCTCCAAAGGTAAACCACGAATGCGATCTTCTAAGCTAGGTAAATACTGGTAAATGCGTTCTCGCAGCTCCAAAGGTAAACCACGAATGTATTCTTGTAAAGTATCATCCGACATGTTACTTCTTCTTGGCATCTGGCTCATCGTACCCGTACTCTTCTAAGGCTTCTAAAGGTGAGAACTGACAGTGCGGAGACCATCTGGCATGTTCAATGTAAGCTGAGTCGGTAGGCTCCCATTGGTGAAGTCTCACACCGCAACTGAAACACTGAACTTTATCTCCTTCTCCCAAGTAGATAAATCCAGATCTGGCTAAAGCTTTGGCAGTAGTTGCTTGTAGTAGATATTTAGGCCACTTGTCTTGGAACGTCTTTAGTCGCTTTTCAAACTTTGAATAACCAGGCAATTCCACAGGTATCGTCAATTCTTTACTCCTGTAGGTATGAGATTTATGTGTACGATTAATAAAGAGTAAAGGTGTTCCAGCATCGTAAAAGGGACGGTGAGGTGCTGCATCGGTGATGTCCAAGCGTACGGTATCCGTCTCATCGTGTGAATCGCTGCTGTCAACGCGTACGGAATCTGTCTTCTCGCAAAATTGGCAAAATTGATTTCTTTTCTAGAGATCTGGGTGGCCCTAAAAAGGACCGTTGGGGTGTTTGTTTGTTTGTTTTGTTAAAACAAACTTATGGAGTTGACATGATCAGCTTCAACTGTCGTAATCCTTTTCCACGACCCAGTCCAATTCCTGCTGCTGCTTTGGTGGTGGTAGTAGTAGTGACTGGTGGTGGTAGCATCTCAGCAGTGATGGGCTTCGTATGTTTCGCTCGTGATGGTCTTTTTCTCTTGGGTTGAGTTAAAGAATATTCATATAACTTTCTTAGATGCTTTAACTCACGTAAAATGTCTTGGAGTAGTAGACTCACCGTTTTATCTTCCTCGCTCTCTTCTTGCGGTTCTTCACTCTTCACCTCTTCTAACTTTCTTATTTCTTCTCATTTTCTCCTTTCCTCTTCTTGTTGAAGAAACACTTCTTCCGCTTCTCTCTGTCGCTGTAAAAAAATTTCCATTTCTTCTTCTTGTTTCTTTTTAAAATCATCCAGGGCAGGCAAAGAGGGTAGTGGTATAGCAGCAACAGTCGTAGTGGTTTCAGACTCAAATTCTTGAGACAGAAAATCTAAATTAAAATCTTCCGGTTGGAAGTTCAACACACCATTCGTTGCAGGCTCACCCCAATACATTGTATTTCCGGTCTCCGTCATACTTAGGCTGTCCAAAAAGTAAAATCCCTACGAACGCTGTGATGCCTTTATACCCAAAATGACGTTACACCCCTACTCTCTTCCCATTGGAAGAAAAATCGACCCGCTTGTAACGCGCGTTTGGATTGGTAGTTAATTTCGATTCATTTCAATCCAATCGTAGGGTATATATACCACCGCTTGTCTCGTAGAGCTTCACCGGTTTTCTCCAAGATCACTCCAAGAAAAAAAAACAAAATGTGGACAAGTGTGGAATCATCAAACATCGTCTCGGGAATGCTGTTCGACCCAGCATTCCCCATGTATGTCAAAGCCTCGTGGGCCATTACTAAAATCACAGAGACCGCCATCTGGAAACGTCGCATCTATATAGAAAGACAAGGCTGCCTGAAGAGGGTCTTGATGTACGGACCGGAAGTCCGTAGAAGTTTAAGGAAAAGAAGACCCTCCAGGAGATGTCAATGTTAAACCCAAAAAACCAACGGCCCTTTTCAGGGCCACCCATTTTTCAAGAAAAGACCCAATGATTGCCCTACTTCTCTCTCTATTTTTTTCCCGTTCCTTTTCCCGTTTGAGTCTGTAGAGGCCCCACCCTATTCCATTCCCGTTTGAGGCTGTAGAGGCCCCACCATGCTCAATTCCCGTTTGAGGCTGTAGAGGTCTCCATGTTAAAATCTCATAGAGGCTGTAGAGCCCCCCACGGGCTATTTACCCCCCCCCCCCTCAACTACTTACAAGGAAAGAATGATTTATTACAAGATGGACGTTTGTATCAAAACATTTCAAGAATTAGCTCAAGATTTCTACATTATTATGGATGAATATATTTGATGAACTGATATTGTTTATAAAAGGTCTTAATTAGTAATTTTCATTAAAAGGAAATTAAAATTTTAAAATGTATAATTTTTCCTCCGTTATTTCAAGTGGATAGCATTACTCCTTGAATCTTCCAGGTAAATCCTTTTTAAAACCATGTCAAAAATTTTCTGTTCCCATGCTTCAGTCTTAAATTCATTCTTTCTCCATTGATCAGATACAAGTTTCTGTCTCTATGCAGTTAATTGATCCGGTAGTATATCCATCTTAGCAGTGGCTTCCTCTCATTGCTCAAGAACTTATTTTTTTTATTATCAATGGCTTCCAAAATGTGTGGAAAAAGAGATATCACGTTTTCACTAGTAGAGTACATGATACATTCGTGGTGAACTTGAGATGGGTGATCGACTTTACATCCATACAAATTTCTCTCACTACTTTTTCAAAAATATTCAGCATAGTGAGAGCATATCGAAGATTAAATTCATCTTCTGAAATTGCACTGGTTCTGTCATCCAGATGAGTTGTAAATTGTGTTGAAGTATTTTCCATAGTGCTTTAAATAGTTTCTAAGAAGAACGTCTGTTAGATCAAAATCACTTTTGATATGAAGAACATAGTTTCTCTGGTATTATTGATAGGAAGACTAAACACAATCAAGCTATATACACCCACATGATATAGACTATGGGTTTTGCTCCACCCATAATAATCTCTGCCTGCTTCTGTAATCTGATATCATACCTTCCCCATATGAACTTTCAAATTGTATCATTTCAAGCACTCAGAATATACCTTCCATTCTTGACTTTGCAACATTTTACTCCTCAGCTCATCTGAAAACAGTTTCTCTTTGTAGCTTTCTAATTGGTTGAATTTCTCTTTGTAGCTTTCCAGTTGGTTGTGAGGAATATCAAGCTTGGCAACATACTCCTCCAATTCTTTAAGTACGTTTTTTTTTACATCCACTGCTTCCAAAATCAGGTGAAAATATTTCTTCACTCTACTGCTAGGGGCGAGTGTCTTGCATTCATGTAGCAAAACATCAAACTAGTATGATTTACATCTTTTACAATTCATCATTGTAACACTTTGAAGATGATCTAACGTGTAATCCAACAATTCAGTTAAGTTATGCCTTCATGTCATCAACAATAGTGGTGTTGAAGTTTTCCATTCTTAAATTCAATTAGAGTTGTTTCCCACAATGAAATTTAAAGTCGGGTTTAGAACTTGACTTGAGCTGCTCTGACACGCATTGTGTACGATCTTTCAAACTGTCTTTAAACTAAGCATGTCGATTTGTGCTTGGACCATGTCTTTTGATGGTAATGCTATTTAATATGGAGTATTGATAGATTTATCATAACATTTGCTCCCTATAGTCACACCCTTCACATGTGAGTAAACTTAATTGACATGTAAAGTCTCTAGGATTCACTCCGCCATAAATCGGAAGTAGGCTGTATAGTGTGACCTTTGTTTAACCCCTGAAATTCATCCATCCATCAAATCTCTCGAAATGGCGGCTTACTCCGTCGGCAATTAACCTAGAGTGACCTTTTTTTAACATCATTCCGTCAAAAGCAGAATACTGCGGCGGCAATTCTATACTACTTGCTTGTTTTACAAGACAACCCATCACTTCCCAGTTCGTCATATTCTGAATATCTCCATAGCAAGACGCCAGATCATCTAGACCCACGGGTAAACGGAACTTTATTTAAAAATTTGGCCTTTTTTCAGATGTTCAATGGTAAAAATAAAAACATGCGAGTAAAAAATTGTTCTTACAAATCTTGCTCATTCAGTATTCAAGTGTGATGTATAACAGTAATTACTGAAGGCTTCTGATTATTTTCGTTGTAGATACAGAACATGCAGTAGAGGCCATCATGTATACAGCAACCCCTGTCTGTAATGATGGGACACAAACCACCTATTCCTGTAGTGATGTGCTTGCCAATAAAATAGAACGGAGAATTGGAGACGGTGACTCATAGAAGTGGAAACTTCCTTAAAAAAAGAGAATACTTGCATCACGAATAGATTTCATTTTGATAATCTATCTTAAAATGATAAACTTTTACATTCTCCACTGGAATAAACGTTGATCAATTTAACCATCACTTCAACTGTCTTGGACATAATGTTACATTCTCCACTGGAATAAACGTTGATCAATTTAACCATCACTTTAACTGTCTTGGACATAATGTCAATAACTTAACACACAGTCATGGAAATGGAACAAAACCAAAACAGAGAATCAAAAGAAAGACTGCACCTGCGAAAAAAAATCTCACTTCATAGCATATAGATTTGGAGTTAGCCAAAGTACCATTTCTATCACTATTAGTACATGGATTCAACTTTTATTGAAGGTAACGGCAAAGATTCGAAAAAAAGGACAAAAAGTTTCAGATCTTTAAAAAAAATTAAGGGTTATTATGGACTGCTTTAAAATATTTGTTCAGTCATCTACGAACTTTGCGGAACAAGGTAATATGTACTCTTCCTATGAAAACCATGCTACACTAAAATGCATAGAGGAATTTCAGCGACAGGAGCAATAACTTGTTTTCAGAAGTGTATGAAGGCAGCATTTCGGACAAAGATATTTTTGTTAAATATGGCCTGGCAGATGTACTTGATCCGGGAGATTTGGTAATTGCGGACAGAGGGTGTTTGATTAAAGATGTTTTAATGTCTCGCAGAGGTTGATCTAAACATTCCACCATTTCTTGCAGGGAGAGATCGATTGACATTTCAAGAAGAAATGACAAAGCGCGTTGCGTGTGTTCGTATGCACGTTGAAAGAGCAATCGAGCGAATGAAAAAGTTTAAAATCATAGGTACTACTCTGCCATTAAGCTCGAAACTTGTAGCATCAGAAGTTGTTTAAATTATTGGATTTTTAGTTAACTACCGAAATCCTCTTGTATTGTAAAATGATTAATAACTATTTAAAGGTAGCATGCTATTTTCTAATTGATAAACATTTATACTTTCTCAACTTCTGAAAGTGTAAATGTGTATTAGAACTGAAAGAATATACAACTTTATTATTATTTTGAAATTATACACGTAATGTATACATGTAGATTAACTCTTCAAAATGTCTAAGACCATGAATTAAAACTACTTGTTTAATATTCGTTTTCAATCATGTACATGTGTATATACGTGTAGTATCCTCTCACGATTGGCTTTAAGTTGCTGTCCACTATGGATATTGCCCATTGTTGAAGACTGTAAGATAAAAACAGCAATCAAAGTGATTTTATAATATCTATAACCCTCAAGAAGAAAATAAGACGAGTCACGTAGACCTTGTTTGTCTCGAGAAAAATAAGATAAGTAACGTAGTTAGCAATAAACCTGAATGGCTGGCAACATAAGAACGAAAACGTCCCTAAGACATTTTATTAATGTTGACTGAATTTTCGTCAATTATATATATAATTATGTTGTGTAAATCAGATTTATATAGTAAATTTAAGATTCTCCTTAATTAATGTCTCAACGTCCATATTCCTTTTCTGAAGAAACATCAATGAGCATATTGTCCTAGCTGCACATAGTGCGGTAAGAATAAGGTTTAATAGTCCATCCGGGATGTAATCTTTTCAAGGTTGTGTAAAAATATAAGTCTTAGTGTATGGCGCTGATAAGCTGTCATTATTAGAGCGTGACGGTCAATCGGTAGTACACATGTTATGTTTTGAGAAACGTTGCGACTGTGCAGTGTAAATGTCATGATCTGGATATTGCTTGTTTTAAATGTCGATAATAAAAGCTGTATTACAGGCATCAAGTAGAAAAAATACACCCCAGCTTCAAATGGAAAATAATCTGGACAAATTTGACACATTCCAGCAGTGATCGATGATAAGCGTTAAAAATGGTACTTCTATATATAGCTCGCAGACTCGTCTACATGATGTTGGAAAAACAAATCGGCTTTTATACTACAATACATATGGCGGAACGCGTTGAAGAGATTGTATGTGCGCCTGAAAAACGAAAAAATCACAGTGCTACAAGACACTGTTGCTTTGGACTTGGTAACAGCAATAGTAGACATTCAGATCGTGAATATACGACGGGTGTATTTTGGATTCCAATTCCACAACGGAAAAAAAAAAAAAAAAATCCCGAGAAGTGCCAACATTGGGTGCGTGCCTGTGCTAGGTATAGGACATGAAAATTGAAGTACCCATTTTTGCAAGTAAACAAAGTTATTTTTCAATGGAAATGCAACCGAGAATGATAAGAATGAAGTCTGAACTTTCTCCGTTATGCTACTCGGCGTGATTTCTGGACATGAAAGGAGTGTGTGTGTGTGTGGGGTGCAATTTCCAAACTGCATTTTTTTCAATTTTCTGAAAAATATGGTCCCATTTTATTTCATGAAAATGAAAAGTCCATAACTCTATGTTAAAACGTGTTTATAGCTTCAGTTTTAATTAGGACAAAGAATGAAAGTTATAGTAAGTCACATTTGTCGGCAGCCATCTGAGGAATTCATGTACCCTATTCCCGACCACGTATTTATTTTCATGAAATCTAACAGCTGTTGGACCTTCATTACAACTGTTTCATGTTTTTATAAATTTGTTTCAACAGAATATAACCATGCTTACAGAGATGCTGCCAGGGCGCGCGAATCGAGCTAAATTTGTACGAATTCGCGCACTTGGAAAGCAGTGATGCGTGAGAACTCCAGCAAATTAGTGTAAAGTCGCGCATATAAAAATGTATTCTGCGCAGTATACAATTTTTATTTAACTGTTGACACTTAAAGTGCTTGTCGGGCATAAGTCGCGCCGCGAGTAGAAGTCTCGTAGCGCTCGTCTCGTTATCGGTCTTTTTTTCCGGTAGGAAACTTTACACATCGTTCAGCTTGATATGAACGGCTGTTAAACTAAATTCGATTGGCATGTTGGGCCCTGGAACAAGCATTAGGTATTCCAAGGCATTTTCAACAATAATTAGCAGACAAAAATAAGACATATAGAGATAGAGCTTGTTTTCCTGAAAACAATGATACCAAACTTATTTTTGTAGGTCGATTAGGAGAGAAATTACAAAACAAAACGTACATTTGGACTTTTTGCGCGCCTGTTCAAAATCATGGCCGACAACCTACTTTGTGATAGCGTAATCAAGATAGTGTTTCACCTACTTATAAAAACACAATATAAATCACAACTGCTACCCCCAGTAACATGAATAAATAGAAATTATACTATGGAAAGTACAAAATGAGCAAGCCGTACACCTTCAATTTTGCAAAAAAAAATCGTCCTTGCTTCAAAATATTTTGAGAAAATGCTTCGGAAAGCCACATTTTACGTCACACAGTAACAATATTTTTGAAGATTCATAGCAACTACTTATATTTAAAAGCTAAGATATCTTTACAGATTACACTCATTTTGTTTTTCAAGTCCACAATGTCAATGGTTTAAAAATTAGAACGTTACAAACTTTGATAAACGTCACATTTTGACGCTAAAAATAAAATGTTCACAACTTTTACAATTTTAAGACAAATTATATATAAATTTTTTTTGTCTTTTTAAGCACTATCGAATAAAACTACATGCAACACAGCAGAAGTAAAATGTAAAAAGATGTAAAGAATTAAACGACATTTAACTGAAATAAAATAGACGTAACTACACATATATTAGCCCTAGACTTAAATGAAAAGACAAAATTTAGCCATCATTTCAACATATGCAAAAGCAAGCTTCAAAGTATTAAAAACATGAAAAGAAAATGATAAAATAAAAAAGAAAACAAAAGCAAAAAATTTAAATGCATTTAGCCTTTATTGCATCATAATTCCTTTGGAGATGCTTAATGTTCGGGCCAGACCACACTCTTCCATCACTAGATACCGGTAATACATGAAACCCCCATTTGAATACATAACCGGCATCAATTTCTGCAACGTCGTCAATCAAAGGCCACTTAAAATAGTCCTTTCTCCCTTTCGATTTTTCCATAAACTTCACCAAAGCTTTTTCTTTATTTAATACAGAGATAACCTGTCCCAAGTAAAAATTGTTGTCACATAACACCAAGAAATTGACCTTGATTATCAAAGTAAAAAATACTGTCCTCATCATCATCGTTTTAAAAACTGTCATCTGACGCTGAGCTATCCAAATCTTCATTCAATCTTCGCCTTTTACAAGGCTGTTCATCATTTTTGTCTGTCTCCAAAATGTGTTCTTAATCTGTTGATTAGCTCTTCTTTAGACCCATTTATTGTCAAATGTTTTGTTCTAAGAATAACTTTAAGGTAGCGAATTTGTGCTTTAACTGCAGAAACCACATTGGAGGAGGTAGCTAAGAGTGTCAACATCGTGTAAATTAACACATGGACCACCATATTTGGATATCTCTGCAACAATGTCTGTGTTTTTCTTTGCTTCGTTGATTTTTCCGATTTTTAATCCTTTCATTTTCGATCGTTTTTTCTTAACTTTCAGCATGACAATCTTTTCTCGTTTCTGATTTTTAATCCTTTCATTTTCGATTGTTTTTTCTTAACTTTCAGCATGACAATCTTTTCTCGTTTCTTATGGTGTTGTCTGTAGACCTGAGCTTTTACTTGGGTTTTTTCATGACTTTTGCAGCATCATCTGCAATTTTAGTGTTCAGCCAGCTGATGGTACTGTTCTGTTTCAACATTTGAAGAGTAGAATGGTGATAGAGTAAAGGCGCCTTTTTCCGATATCAAAGTCAAGATCACCGAAAGCATTTTCTCCTAAAATATTTGTTAAAGGACAATGGTAGATGTTTTTCTTTTGGTCTTCTGGGAGATCTTTTCCAAAACAACCATCAGGCAAAAAGTCGGAGAGCTGTTTTTTGGCAACCATCACTGTCTCAAGACAGAGTGACTTTAAAGCATCCATGAAAATATCTTCTTCATGGAAAGAAGCAGTCAAGAAATTCTTGAAAAACTCGTCGTGGGTATAAAACTCTTTCCCCAAAAGGGAAAAATCACAACTAAATAATTGTGTAGGATCAACAGAAAATGTATCCAAATGATTAACTATTTTTTGAACAAACTTGAAAAAATCATGGTATTTTTCTTTGCTGTTGACCAACTTCCAATATGGACCAGTCACTTGATAATAAAACAAAGAGCTTGCAAAATACTTCACAAGGCTGGGTCTTGTAAATCAGCTTCAGGACTCTCAATTTTTAAATTTTTGTGGGTTAAAAAACATCCTTCAAAAAGCTTCAAAATACTATCCTTGTGAAAACAAACAGCTGCTGCTCCTTGAAAAAAACCCATCAAATCTGTTGCTCCTATAACTAGAAATAAAACTTTTGGGGACTCGCTCCTCTTCCAAAAACGCAAGCCATTCTTGGCGAAGACCACTCTTGTCGTCTCCTCTTGGTCCTAGGAGATCACAGGCTAGGCGAATTATTCTTGCAGAAGCACTCTCTGATGTAGAAAAGCGCAAGAATTTGGGCGGCTTTGAATCGCGTCCAAGAGGTCTTTTTTCTTTTTTAGAGATGGCAGCTTCTAAAGTCTTTAAAGTGGCTTCACATCGACAACTGACGCCAAGTGAATAATGAGCGTTGCAATAAAGATATTGCAAGCAAGACTCGGTCCCAGTTATATGCCTTTGAACTTCATTAAGTTTCATTCCAAATGATTTCATTACTGCTGCTATATCGCTCATTGTTGAGGTAAGATTTTCCATAAAGTTCCTAAAAAGCTGATTACACTCCTCATTGTCCTGAGAATAAATATCACAGTTCTTGCAAAAGATGTACACTAACATCTACTAATGTTTTGGCATCTTCTGAAGCAACACTGCAAAATCCAAGATTTAAAGACTCTCCAGTTGAAAGGGTAACTTGATGGCCAATAAACTTTGTTTGTGACCTTGATGTTCCATCTGAATGTAAAGTATAACAATTTACACAAATTTTCTCAGCAGCCTGATATTTGCTGATACAATGTGCCTCATCTAAAATGTTTAAAACAGATTGGGTGCAGGGTAGATCTAATAGGAGTATGAAAAAGATGGGAAGAAACAGCACTGATTACTTTAGAACATTTATTCGCAGCAATGTCAACAGTTTCAACTAACGAAATGACGGTCTTGCGAACATCGTCTGTAAACTCGTTTAGAATTTCCTTTCTAGTGTTAATGCTTCTATCATTATAATCAAATGGCCTTTCTAGCTCTATTTTAAGACTGTCAGTTGTTTCTTTCATGCTGGTATTTGTATTGCTTAACTGAATGTTTTTTTCCCCCGTTTTTTCTCGGATGTTTTTAGTACTTTCATTTGTTCTTTGAGAGAATGTATCTAATCCTGGAGCTGTTTGATCGTAGTGTCTTTGTCAGTATTGTCTTCCACCAGCTGGTCAACTTTAGCAGAAAGCCGTTGGTGTCTTCTATAAAGTTTTTTTGTGTCTTTAAGTGTTCGACAAAAATATTTGCTTGCTTAAGATCGGACTCCACTGCATGCTTTTGTTTCTTGATCTTTGCAATGTTTCTGCAAAGCAGTGATTTGACGCTCACAGAGCGAACATTTTTGTTCAGAAAGCAAATTTCTTGTGTAAGTTGATTGATAGTCTGATTATGGCCATGGTCAATCTTCTTTAAATGGTCAATATTTTTCTGCTTGAGTGGGCAAGGCTCCGATTTCGCAGGCAGTTGTGCAGAAAAATTGATCCGAGTCGATTCCTGTTCGACAGTAGATTTCGGACTAGTGTACACACACATTTTGTTAATTTTATCACAATCAATTATTTGACTAGAGATCTCGACACTTTGCAAAGTCAGTTTTCAAACATTCACGTATTCTAAATGATTATAAATCAAGAACAATTTGATTTGATAGCACACCTTTAATGTACGTGGATTCATCAAAATGTCTAAACACTCCTCTCTCCGATAAGGCTTCACCGATGAAGTAAAGATTTACTTTTGATGTAAGAAAGGCTGGCAGTTCAGATGAGCTGATGGCTTGGGACTTCACAAGAAGACGATCAGTATGTCGGCTATGCGCTGACTTGGAAACGCCAATGCCGAAAACAGTTTCCTCAGCCACAGATGTAGCTGTAGGGAACGAAAAAAGAAGGAAAATGTATAATTTAATAAATTACATCTTTTAAGATTGACTTATGACTTTTTTTTTAAAATAGACTGAACATTCTGTAATGTGTGACAGGTTAAACTAAGTTTTTAGTTATATTACAAGTAGATGACTAACCAATTGAATTTTGGCAAAATCTTAACGTTGCTAATATATACACATATAAATGAAGAAACAACCAAAATGGTAACACCGTAGAATAATAATACTCGCCTCTGTTACACTCCACGAAGGAAGTGAAGCTGTAGAAGCAGTCTATTTGTGCACTCGACTTGTGGTAAAATGGGGCGATGGCCGTTACCAGTGAGTGACCAAGAGTACAGTCTTTAAACACTGATATGTTTCATCAGCTGAAGAATTTAAAAAATTGAATGATCCAGTTGGACAATGACCTAAGGTATGGAAAATATTAATCTACTTTTAAAAGCCAAGTACTACCCTTTTTTTTTTTTTGCAAATTATTCTAGTAATTTTGAACCAAATTTGAAATAAACTTTAAAATGTCATTCAGTTAAGGGTACCGTAATGCCCAATGTGAAAAATAATCATAAAAATGTTTTGAAATTACCTGTGCACAGAGCGAGTAAAGGTATTTATTGTGTAAAAAAATTATATCATTATTTTGGGTGTTTTTTTTTTACAAAATGGCGTTTGTAATTAAATGGAAAAGATCGAGTAGTATTTGGCTTTTAAAAGTATTTTAATACGATAACACGTGCTCATTTAACAATCAATTAAAACTGTAGACTTAAAGATCTGGATCAAGGTGTTGGAGATAGTGCCACGAAGATGTTGTCACTGTAAACAAACACACCGTATCAAACCGGAAGTGTCCGTAACTTGTAAAAAAAAAAAAGACTATATGAGACAAACAGTTAAGCTAGAAAGAAAATCAAAGAATAAAAGCAATATAATCATATTGGTTGACCACAATATATGGCTTAGACAAGTAGCTATATGAAAAAATTAAATGATAAAGAAGTCAAAGTAGGCCATGGGAAAATCTAGGTCACCGATTGTAAATATTTTAAATTACGTCTATTTCTAAAGGTAACTGTTGAATAAATTTGAAGAAAAATAGAAAATATAACTAAAAATAAAACTATTATCAATAATACTTACGAACAAGCGTCTTTAGATCGTTCGATGCCATGTCTGTGGCTCCCATATGAAACGGATATGCACCCACCATTCGCGCCGAGTAGTTCGTCTTGGACGCCATTTGCACATTGGCGGAAGCCAAGATGTGCAGAGTCGTATGCTATTTTTAGAAACATGGGGCTACGTGCCTATTTGCAAAATATTTTTGAATCTTTCAAATTATAGAGACAAATGGACGATCTTTTATTTTAAATGGTTTTTTGTTGAAAATATTGACAGAAAGTACGCAAAAATTGCAATAAAAATTTTCTTACGAATTTACCATAAGAAAATTGGTTGAAAATATACCCTTAGATTTATGTTATTTCCACTATTAAAACCGGTTTTCAGTTCTCTATTCGTCGGTGTATAATATGTGGAAATAGCTTTGATAGACGCGGAGCACCATCCAATGAAACAAGGTAACTTTGTCTCCCGACCGATACAATCCTAGCCACGGGAATTTATTTTGCCTAAACACATTTTTTTAAGAAATTCATTAAAAAGTTCAGAATTAACACAGATAAACACAAACTATACCATTTAAAAGTAGAAATAAGAAGTTTTAATGTCATGTCAATTTTTTATTGATCTGAAACAAAATAAGTTCACAGTAAGAAACAGAAAAGTAGCAAAAATCAGTGGTTTTCCATGTTTAGCCAGCTGATCTTAGGGAGTTTGGAATACCTACAAGCATTGTCGAGTTTTAACCTTGCATTCATGAAGGAAGTTTTACAAATGCGTGTTTAAAGTAAGGACCCCTAGAAAATCAAAAATGGCTGACTCGCAACATGGTTCATCTTCAGATGACGATTTCGTTCGGCAAATACTGGCCGATGATAGCGATGATGACAACGATTTTTAAAGTTTTGAAGTATATGAGATTATTGGAGCCCGGAAAGTGTTACTGGAGTAATTTTGAACCAGAAAATGATGTTGAATACGAGTCCGATGTACATGCTGGAGGGACAAAAACAGACGGTATGCCGGTCAACCTCTTATTAAGCGGTCCTTCGAAATTAAATGTCAAAAAGGCAGAATGCTAAGCCTAATTAAAGTACAAGCAATTCAAAAATATATTACAATTTTTCATTTCTTTTCTCAAACAATTCTTGTGGTTCAAAACTATATAGCACTCTAAGGGTTAAGATAAATGGTATAAATAGAAATCTAAAAAGAAATTAAAAAGTAAGGATATTTATTTTTAGTCAGAATAACTCTGTCTGAACAAGCTGACTATGGCATTGATGGACTTCAAATCCTAATACAAAAATTGTGGAACAGATCAGAAATTTGGCATACATGTAGTAGTCAGCAAAGCATGTTATGCATGTAAACAATGATCTGAGTTGCATTTGGTCTGTGTTTCATCAAAGAGTCTACCAAGCCAAATACATGTTCTGGAAACTTGTTGTGTTTTGCTGCTGATTCGCTCTCTTTCAGTTTCTCCGAAGGTTCATGTAACTTACCTCTTGGCAAATGATCTTTAACACTTCTGCAAAGATTATTTTTCCAGGAGGTAAACAACAATACCAAGAGCTGGTGCACGAGATTGTCAATATCAACATTTCTCTCCGTCAGATTTTCGAATATGGCATTCATTTTAATCAGGTCAGCTGGAAAAGGGATGTGACTTACAGTCATGAAAGAAGTTGGATCTTTAGCAGCGGCTTCCAAGAAGGCTTCCATCTCAAGGTAGTATCTATTCATATCTAAAATATGGAAACTGGATTAAATTAAGCGCCAAAATGGTGCTATGAAGAATTTGCAGCATAATCTCAGTGCCTTGCATCCAGAAATGTGTAGCTTTTCTTTTGCAACGGCAGACACTTTATGCAAATATAAGTTTGTTCCATGAACATTATCAAGAAGATTCGCAATGTCATGTTTCAAATAATACATGATTTCAGCATCATGAAAGAAAATATTAAATCTATTTCCAATGAAGCGTTCGAAATTTCTCCTTGTTCATCTGATCCAGGAAGTTTTTGAAAGGTCGATAACAGCTACTTTTTTCATCAGCTCCTCTAGCCAAAGCTTTGGCTGCTGTTCTTATTGTTCTCACAGTGCCGCATTCAGTGTTTTTGCAGAAGTTTTGTGCGAGTGTTCGCAGCAGCCTCTACCGGTTCGTCAGTATTAGCTTCCTCAAATTTCAACAGCATTTTATGTGCAGTTTCTGCAAACCCTACTAGCAAAACTGCAACCCACAAAAGAAGCTGTTCATCCTTGACATCGCTGATTGTTGACATTCATCAAGTCCTCCCACTTCTCGATAACATTTGGTAGAATTTCAGTTCTGTATTTTGAAAGTAGATCATTAAATGCAACCTCAGTCCATGCACTGTCACTCATTGTATTTTTTATTTTGGAGAGCAGAACATGTCCTACATGTCTATCATCCATCGAAAATCTTTAAAAAAAACATCAAGTGTCATCTGTGCAGACTTGTTGCTAAGATCACGAAGACCCGACACCCAGAAATTTCCTTCTTTATCAGATGCACGATAACCTCCAAGCTTTGTGCCTAATTTTGTTGTCTCATCTGTGTATACTGTTTTATCTTCCTTTTCAACAAATTCCTGAGATATATGACGAACAGACAGTGCCAGCATTCTATCATTTACATTCCTGATGGTTATCTCCGATGGTATATTTTACGTGCATTTTTGACACTGCAGCAATAACTGGTCCAACATGTTGAATGTTGAATGCCTACTTTGGAAATCAACAGATCCATGATGCAAAGTTCAGATTCATTGGTAAGATATCTTGTCTCATCAAGCAATGAAAACTCTTTGGTTTCATTTAGTAAAGTCTGTAAATATTCAACACTTGACAATAGTTCCTTTCTTTCTGTTCTCAGTTTCTCCAGTTGTTTTGAGCCTCTTCACTGGTTTGGTGTTTTGTCTAAGCTGTGTAGATAGCTCTGCAGCTTCACATTGTTTGACATCAGCTTTCATTTTCTGAGTGTTGAGGGCGGCTTTTAATATCACGTTTTCAATTCTACGACTGGAAAGTCTTAAGTCTTGGGCATTTATTTTCACCTTTAACAATTCCTAATTCATTTTGCACCATCTTCAGTTCTTTTTCCTGATTATTTATATGCTCTTTCTTCAACTTCATTTTACTCGTCTCTGTCCCGTTGACCTACATACATTTTTCTACATTCCATTCCTGACGTTCTTCCACACATGTACTTATTTGTTCTTCTGCACGTTTAAACTTCTGATCTAGATTCTTTCCTAGCAGGCAACTGGTATAATTCATTCTGGTATGATTCCCTCTTCTGTCCTCGTAATGTGCATGCCATGGATCTGAATCTATAGATACTTCTTCTAAATGCCTGCGCACTTACTTCATCACTTGCTTGACCCTTAGCTGTAAACCATGCAACTAAGTGATCATATGTAACATCCATGTTGTTAGAAACAAAATCCTGCAACTTTAATACCAGGGAATTTTTCAACTCTTTCCCTGAACACAAAGCGTCAAAACTACCTGCATGACTGGGGCTCGCCCTATAACGAAGCAAGATGTCACTGGTTTCTTTTTCTTGTTTATAGACAAACTTTATTATAACTTGCCAATAAAAGCCAACAGCTGTAGTGAGGTATAAAGGGCGGTAGTCCATGAACAATGAAAAGCTTTCATGAGTGAATCATAACAAAAAGAGAGATGCAGCCTGCAATCTGAAGCTTGCTCTTGCAACTGGACTCGTCCAGTGTCATGACTCTTGTGTATCATAAGGTTTTTGTAATTAAATTTGAATAAAATCAAGATCTCTTGGTTGAATGATTCTAATACACAATTATTATCACTAATAAGTGTTGGTTTATTGTGTGACATAAAGTACCAATGCTTATTTATAATACACTCATATGAGAATAAATCTACCAAGGAATCCGTTTTTTTTTTTCTTCAAATTTTCTTGAAAATGTATTATTATTATTATTATTATTATTAGCAAAAAAGAATAACTGTGGTCACCTCTTTCAGTGAGAAAAATGATAGGTTCCTAAAACTGACCAGGCTACATTTCAAGAATTAGTATGAAATTGAATAAGAACAAGAACTAGTATAATCTGGAACAATTATTTCCATTTATTAACATGCAGAATGAAAAGTCACTTTCTTTTCAATATCAACTGAGGACATGAAAATGACCTCAGTGTAAATATAGGTGTGTCAGATGGTCTCTTTGCAATTTTTAGCAAATCTTCACATAAAGATTCATGGGACCCCACAGTTTCATCTATGATACTGGAAGGTACAGGGGTTGTAGGAAGAATTCTATCATTGAATGTAAAAAGGCTTTCAATTCAATGGAAGTTACAAAGATTAGGAAAAAACTTGTACAGATCAGGTTCACTAACTGTCGTCAACTCAAATGATGTGCTGTATGTGTCCTGTGTCTGGTAGCCAAACATTAGACTGGGAAGGGATTTGAATTGGCTGTATCTGTAGCCAGATGATATCTTGGAGCTTGAAGATTCTGAGAATAAGTCTGCCGAGGGGTCAAAGGAAGTTTGGTTTCTGCTCAGAGATGAATCCATTACATCTTCACTAAAAAGTTCTCCAGATCTATTGCTCATCATTGTGGTTAGTAAGGATAAATTCAAAGTATAAGAAAGAACATGCAGTAACTAAAATGAAAGCATAACATTGGGCAACTGCCCGATGAATTATATTCCACAGAAGTGTCTGTAAATATTTACAGAGAGTATTAGAGTGGTACAAATAACTTTATCTCCCCTTTGGCCCTAAAACAATAGGACGGTAGTTGATGGGATCTATGCTACCTTTTCCTGGTTTGGTAACAGCTATTACTGTGCCCTCTTTAGTCCTGTGGGTGTATCATGGGCCTTCTTTAAAACATTCACAAGTTCCAAACTTGAAAACGGGTCATTATTACTTTCTGAAGCGAGAGACAGAGTGAACTTATTTACTTGCATTCTGAATTAAACAATATTAATGACATTAGAAACAGTGTTTGGTTATGTAGACAGCATGCAGCCATAGTAGTAGACGGGGGGTACTGAGCCTCAAAGGGGCCTCTATGGCCTCACGTAGACTTAACATTATGAGGCTGTAGAGCCCCCAAAAAGTCTTGAGGCTATAAACCTTTGGTCAAGTGGGGGCACTATAGCCTCAAACGGGAATTTTATCATGGTACGCCGTATGTAGTGACGAAGACAATGTCCTCTACCATCAAAAAACTGGGTGGGGGGGGGGTGTGTGTTTTTTGATAGTAGAGGACATTGTCTTCGTCACTACATACGGGGGGTCGTGTGTGTAGGACATGGCAAGGATGGGAATAATTAATCTTTCTTGAAAAATGGGTGGTCCTGATAAGGACCGTTGGATTTTTTTGTTTTTAAAAGTGTATTTAGAGGTGTGGGCACCTCCCAGGCTTTGCCCTGCATGCAGGACAGCTTCCCCTCCAGGTTTCTACACATGTTGCAGCGCTTGTTGTTTAAAACAAAGGGAGGAGGGTCCGCTTCCGGATCCCGATTCTCCTTCTCCTCCTCCTGTTCCATCATCGGATGAGGTCTGATGGGAACTTTCTTTTCCTTCTACTCCACCTCCCTCTTCTCTAATTCTTGGAGGAGGTGCCAGGACACCTCTAAATACACTCTGATCTGACGGATTATTTCTTGTTTATTCATTCTCTTGAATAAAATGGGTAGCTCAACTAGGGAAGACGTTGTTTTAATATACTAGAAGCGCGGACGTGAAGGAAAACATCCCTTACACCTAAAAAAAACAAAAAAAACCCATCACCCCACTACCCCGCGTCTGACGTCATTCGTTTGACGTCATTCTAGGCTTCGCGGATTTTGCACTCCATCACCCCTTACTCTAAAAAGCGCGGACCTAAAAGAAACTACTTTTGATAAAAATCAAGCACACACCATACCATTCATATTTTTTTTTTAATAAGCCAAACACACTCCACAAACATACAATTTATTTTTTATATATTTTTTTTATATCAAACAAACTTACACACATCACACTATTTTTTTTATTTTTTTTAAATTTTTTTTTATATTAAACTTTCACACACCACACAACCCTTTTAAAATTTTTTTTTTTTATATTCAACACACACCACAAACAGACAAGGGAAAAGGATTTTTTTGTTGGGTTGACTATCACAAACAAACATACAAACATATAAAACATATATATGGCAATATGAGAGTAGTAATCTTTTCTAGAGATTGGGGTGTCCCTTAAAAGGACCGTTGGGTTTAAGAAGTTATGTTGTTTTTTAAATTCTTAGGGGTGAAGTAGCAGCAGTGGTAGCAGCTCCAGCAGGGCGGCCACGTTTAGTAATAGGTCTCACAGCTTTAAGGTAGGCAGGTCTCTTTCGGGTGAAAGAGAAGGCAAATTCTTCACAGTCAATCTTGCAACTTACTTCTCCGTCAGGTAGTTTGTTAGACTGCATAAGTTGTTGTTGTCTTTGCTGTTGTTGCTGCTGCTGCTGTTGCTGTAGTCGTTGTCCCATCTCCCATTCTGTTCTTTCCCGAAGTATTTCTTCTCTCGGGACCTCTTCTACTAGATCATGTGCCATTTGAATGAAAGTTATCGTCTTTCTCTCCGGCTGGGTTTCCATCAAGTGATTCTTCACCCTCATAATGTTTACCATAGCTTCATTCAGCTTTGTAATCTTGGTTGCTGCCATCTTCTTCTTCTTTTGGAACTGTTGAGATCTTGACGAGTCAACGAGAATGACTACACTGGCCAACGCACCGCTTTATATGCTTAACACGCGGACGCGATGGAAAACATGGTAGGGTTTCAGATCGACAGTGAGATCACAGATAGAGGAAAAGAGGATAGCTTTTTTTTAGATCGATAGAAAGAGAGAGAGAGAACATTATTTTTTTTCAAATTCAATAAAAAAACCAAACAACTCCATTTTTTTTTCAACAGTAACCATTTTTTTAATCAACAATAATTATTCTAACATAAAAATACTAACAATTCAACAATAAAATTTTTTAAACAGGAACATATTTACAAGGTTGACAACGTTGAGGTGGTAAACTAAACCTCCACCTTTCTACATCGACATCATTCTGATTGACATTACGCTTGTGAGCTAAAGACAAGAGATAACCATAATGTTCACAAAACCATTGTTGTACTTTAGCATCATTTCTAGCATAGTCACTATTAAACCAAGTCAGTAAATATTCTAAGAAATATCCAAGACTTCGGTGATGAAGATAATATACACAATATTGTCCACACACCATGGAATCCGATCCTTGTAATCAAACATTATTGAATCGAGTCGAGATGGCATTTCTTCTCATAAAGTCAATGATGTCATCTTCCAAAGGAGGTAATCCATAAGAATCAAAATATTCCACAGTGAGCGTTGGGAAAGTACACGACAACCCAATGGGTTCCTGGTAGATGACTGTCGTTGGTATTGATGATATAGGCATGAACATCTTTCGGTTTACGATGAGGTAGTTCATCTTTAGCACATACCACAGGATTCCAAGAAGAAGTGTAGGAACTACGAGTCAATAGGTAATAAAGTTCTCTAGTATCCATTTTTTTCTTCTTCTTTTTTTTGTCTTCAATGGAAATAATAGGTCACCAATTCACACCTGACTTTAAACTTGAATTGTTCTGTCTTGTAATTCCAGGAATATTCACGTCGGATAGGCTCTGCACTCTGTTCAATGAGTCCTTCGATTCGTCTGATCTCCAGAGGAGTACGTGGAGGAGAAGAATAATTCTGCAAGACTTTATACCACTGTTTCAACACGTGTTCATCTGAGATTTGTTTCCAGGCCGTTTCCAAATAGTTGTCCAATTGTTCTTCTCCTGTTAACATCATACATTGGTCGTGTTGTATCTGACTGGGATGATCGTTTTGACATCCATAACAATTTTCTTTAATCAGACTGTTAATTTTTACATTCAATTCGTGAGCATAACAGGACACTGTTTTTCTTGTTCTGGCCATCGAGAAGCCATAAATCCAGTAAACTTTGGAACTGAATTGTTTTCTTCTTCTTCTTCTTCTATTCGAGGTACTGAATGAATGACTTTGTCATCATCATCATCCTTTGTGGTAGTTTGTGACTGTTGAATCACTTCACAAAATCCCTCATCTATCTCCATAGGTTCTACGTTCTGCATCTTTTTTTCTTTTCTTCTAATAGTCTTTTCTTTTCTTTTCTTCTAATAGTCTTGAATTACTTCTCTCAAGCTGTTGATCTCTAGAGTGTTATCAAATTCTGCATACAAGACGACGTTCACTGTGTGAGGTAGAGCTTCTTTAAACTGAAGTTCCACACGAAGGGGGCCTGATTTTATAGGGTGGAAATGTCCTTCATCGCTGCCTTGGTCCGGAGTGAAATCAAATCCCCACAAGGCACACCCTCCTGCATAATCCTCGTACGTAACGCCGTGGCTGGTGTTGGTGCCTAACTGTCCTGTGACTTCAAACCGGCTCAAGTAAGATCGCAAGTAATTTCTCTGGGCACCAAAGTCAGGTTCAAAAGGTCTGGTACACAAGACCTTGCCATCTCGACTGACTTCTATCTTGGAGACGTTGTAATGGTGAAAGTGGAACGGATTTTCATTGTTGACTCCATTGAAGGCTGAATTAGCAACCATACCAAAGATCAATCGTTTGGGGAGCTGTCCCTGGAAGATGTGATCTTCGACTATGGATCGGAGTCCAGCGGCTGCAGTAAAGGTTTTCACTTCCACGCGTCGCACAGAATACTTGGCAGTGGTTCTGCTCAAGGCTTGACTGATGTCGTTGGCTACTTTTGGTAAGACTTCTACACGTCGCACGTAAAGTTGGCTTCTTGGATGATGGTTTTCCAGTTGGCGTTTTCGGCCATCAAATGGAAAGCGGCACTGCTGCGATTCAGTCTCAGGCGTACATCTACTCCGTTCAACAAATACTTGGGTTGCAACCACATGTCCAAATGTAAACGATCATAAAGTTCTAAAGTACTTCTGATTTTCTTTCGACGGTCGTTAAATCCGACATTTTTTGGGTCTGCTGCTACTGCTGCTACTACATTGGGAGCTTGCCTGATGCCGGTACCGCCGCTACAGCTAATTCTGTATTGTTGAACTTTGTCGAGGTGAAAAGTTTCCAGACCACCGAAGCATCCAGATGAGTGTTCTTGGCTTCTTTTCCGTACGTCAAGAGATTTTCCAAGTAAGCACGGTAAGGGTACGTATCCAAACTGCTGCTGATCAGTTTGTTATTCAAGTACAAATCTACTTCGCTGAACAAGGAATGCATGAAATTATTGACGGGAGCCACTCTGGAATTTTCCACAGGAAGGGAATTGTCAGCCGTATTGCTCACTTTGAGTTTCAGGTACAAGTAACTGTTATTCAGATCGATGTAATCTTCGGTTTGTCCTTTGATTTCAAATTCGATAGGAGCTGAATCCGTCAAAGACGATACAGGATGAAATTCCACCCATTGGGATTCTTGCATCGTCATCATGGTAGGGGGCATAGAAAACAGATCCAGTTTTGATTTGTTACATTCGCAAGAATCTCGGTGCATCATTTTCAATGGTGTTTTAATAGTCAAACACGTCTAATTCTCTGACGGCTCTTTTTCTTTTCTTATTCTTTTTGGAACTGGCGTGTGGTCTTTTATGAACTTTGAAAGGATTTCGATGTCGTCGTCGTCTCTTTCTACCTTGTCCTTGCTGTGAAGTAATGCCAGAGCCTAAAGCGTGAAGCGTATTTATAGGATTTTCTCGGAGACCTAAAAGATCTTTACCAGTAGTCATCAACACATTTTTGCCTGCTCTCATAAAGGCTTCTTTTGTTTTTTGTTTGTCGATGAGGACATTTTGCAAAAATTCTTTTCCTTGTGTCAAAGCAGCATCTTTTAAGGCATGAAATCCTCGAGTCACCATAGGTTTCAAAATAGGAGCTACCGTCCTAAATGCTGATTTTAACATGTCTCCTAAACCATGTCCTCGTTGTCGAGTAACTCCTTGGTACACTGGATACATTTTTTTTGTTTGGGTCAGTTACAATTCGTTAGAGAACTTTTTTTCGAAAATGTAATTTCACCGTGACTTTTCCTTGGTCAATGAATGGTACACTTTGTCCCAAATCTCCTTTTATACTAATGTTGACACTGTCAAAATACGATTTACTGACTGGAAGATAATGAGGATGTACACATTCACGGTGAACGTGAAATGTGTTGCCACCAGAACCACTACTAGTATTAGTACTACTTTCACCATCTTCGCTCACAGAAGTAGTAGAATTACCACCAGTATCCATTTTGAAAGGAAGGACTCTCAGTAACGGAGCGGATGTGTGTCCCACTACGTTGTACTCCACCACATCGGAGTACACAAACATTAAATTCAGTCCACCATTTAATTCGATAGGGGTTTTAAAAGCATGTCCAAATTCTAAGTTGGTTTCAAACTCTAGATTGGTAAACAATTTATTTCCACCCAAAATGGCATACAATCCAGGAGAAAATTCAATGCTCATGAATCTTCTCTCTTCCAAGGGTAAGACTTTATCTTTCTCACTAAGGAGTTGCCCTCTCTCTTTGAAAAATTGTATGATTAAACGGCGTGACAAAGCATGGAAAGCAATTCGTACCCATTTATCGACAACTACTAAGGCTTTGTTAAATTGGAGTGTAAACTGGGTTCTAATTGTGCCCACCAAATGTTCACCACTAAAATAATACCCTGTAGGAATTCTCAGGGTATACTGCCCCAAGAAATCAGATGTATCTGTTCTCTTTTTGAATGCTCCCTTCATGTTATTTTTATCTTCAGGGTCTACGTTTCAGGATCATTTTTGTCCAACTCATTTTGCAATTTAGGGTTAAAGATTTTCACGATGATAGTGTTTTCACCTTTGTTGATGTTCATGATTTGCGTAGGATGAATGATTTCTACCAAAGACACTTCCCAATGAGTATCGTGATCCAATTGAATAGACTGAGGTAATTTGGCCGTGAAACAACATAAGGTGTTGTTGGGAAACACATCCATGGAACTGTCACTAGGTAACGTTAAATAAAATTGGTCATTCATAGTTCCAAAGTGGTTCTGGTGTCCGAGGAGTCACTCAAGTGAACAGAAGAATGATGTTCAAAAGGTTCCAAAAGAGGACTGGTATTTTGGTGGTGGAGACTGGAAGAAGAAGAAGGTGGACTGGCGTTGCTCGTACTCCCCTGGTGGTGACTGTTGTCCGTCGTCGTCGTCGTAAATTTCAAAGAGGGATTAGGTAAAAGATAACCGATGCAACTGCTAAGTAAAATGGTCCACAATTGTTTGTCTCCTTCTTGCAAACTCAAATTAGCAATAGCTGCGGCGATGACACAATACACTACAAAAATTTGGCAGAAAAAGACGATTTGATTTTTAGGCACACGTTCTCCGCACCACACCCAAAGCGGTTGTTTTTGTAATTCTTGAAGAGAAGAACTCTGCGAAGGAGTCGTTGAAGTTGTGGTTGCTGTGTTGAATGGCATGTTGTTGAGTTACTTCTTTTTCTTTTTATAGTCGACGACTTGAGAAGCAGCAATCCAAGAATCAAAACTAGGAGGATATCCTTTCCAACGTACTTTGACTTCTTCTACTCGTCGTTTGCCTACTTTGCGTGTTCATTGTTCGAGAATGCTTTCGATGTCGTACAAGGTGTCTTCTTTTTTGGTCACTCGTTGTAACTCGGGCAAGTAAAATGTTCCTTTGAGTACTTCACCGTGCATGTCTTTCAATTTATAGACGGGAGGATCACGACCACGGACGGGGGTAGTGACACGAAACAATTCGGTAGTCCAGTTGGGTAAATAACCTTTGTCAAAAGTCCGTTTGGTTTTTCCGATGCGAATCCAATCTCCCGTTTTTAACTCCAACAAGGGTTTCTTTTTTTTTCTGGGGTGAACCAAACAATTTATCAAACACGGTCACTTCGTTTTCAGGGCTGACCTCTTCGGGGGCACATCCGATGCTACGATGGTACGATTGATTGTACGCTTTGACCAAACGGGGTAACACGTCGATGTACTTGAGAGTATGTTGATGTGTAAAATATTTCCACATGCGTTCTTTCAAAGTTCTTTGAAAACGTTCCACGATACTGGCTTTGGTTTCAGGATTTTCGGTGGTAAAAAAATGAATTTGTCTTTGTTTCAATTCTTTTTGAAAAGCTTGGTTTAGAAATTCGGTGCCTTTGTCAGTTTGCCATCGTAAAGGTTGGCGTCCACTTTGTTTCAAGACCAATTTTAAGGCACGTACCAATTCGGTACTGCATTTTGAGGTCAAATGCACGACCCAAGCAAATTTGGAAAACACGTCAATGACACAAAACAAATATTTGTGACCACGATTGTAAGTGGCTAAATGAGAGACGTCGGCTAAATCGGCTTGCCATTGATGATCGATGCCTTCCACTTGAGTTGTACTTCTAGAAAATTTACGTCGAATGGGTTTGTGTAACGTGTACGTCGATTGTTCTTGTAACCATCGTCTTACTTCGGGTAAACGTACACTTTTCAATTTACTTTTAGCAGCTCGATATAATTTTTGAACTCCTATGTAACCAGCAGCATGACCAGGATTGTAATAAATGGTAGCTAAAAGTTTCTCCATGATTCCCTCAAGAATAAGTCAACCAAGTACCAATGCTCTTTTCTTCGTGAGGTATCTTTTTGGATTGTTTACGTGTCCGACGTGCCACTGGTGTAAAGGTGGATGTGGTTTGAACAGGGGTCATCGGTTCTCTTTTGACTTCTGACTTCACTTCTTTCTTTTTCTTTTCTGAGGGTAATGAGGTGGACAACATCTTTTTTATCCAACTTGGTGTGGCTAACTTTTTTTTCTTTTTAAGAGTAGGTGGAGTTGGTAATTCTTATTTTTTTTCTTCTTTTACGGTCATTCCTGTGCCGGTGTCTGTTTTAGTGGTGACTTTAGGTTCGCTTTTCATCAGGGCTTTGAAATCTCTCAGAGTGGGTGGAGCTGTTTCGTCGACTGCTTTGTGGCGAAAGAGTTGTAGACGTTGTAAAAGTTGACCGTACCGTTGCGATTTTTCTGTATCTGACAAATTGTTTTGTTCCATCAGGGATTGTAATTCTTGTTGTAACTGGGACATCTCGTTGAGATTAGGATTGGGTGGTAAATGACGTATCCGTTGTTCGTTCCAACGATGAAATTCCATCCATCGTTTGTAAGGTACTAAAGTCAGTTTTCGTCCTTCCATTTCATCCAAAGGTACCAAAAAGGTGTGGTCTTTTCAGAGAAGGGTGGTCCTTTTTCTCTTCTTTTTTTTTTTGGTTATCGCATGACACTTTCTAAAAGCGGTCCAGCAATCGTTCCTAACAAAGGAGCTGCTATTTTTAAGAACGGTCCTATCAACATAGGTGGAAATCCTCCTCGTTGCACCAACATTTTTTTTTCTTTTGTTGAAGAGGTATTTTCTTTTTCACCATTTGACGAAGAACGTTCCGATGTTTCCCTAATTTTTGTTTTTGTATCTTGGACAAAGGTACCGTTCCTTTCAAAACGTTCAAACAACATTCACACACGGTATCGATAATTTCTTTAGAGGCTGTTTGAATGAGTTGTTTTCGCATGGGAGGATTGGATTTGGTCAGGACAGACAAGACATCCCAATTTTTGGCCAGACGAGGTGGAAGTCGTCCTTTTTTGGTGGTTTTACTTTTCTTCTTTTTTTGGTGGTGGTGCATACGTTTAGGAGTCATCTTTTTTTTAGTAGGGTAGAAAAAACAAGTCTGAAGTCTCAGGCAGGGTACCCTTCTATTTTATACTGGAACACGTCTCCACTGATTGTCTGCACGACGTACCATCTTCATGACAGGCCTCACTCGACGTTGAGGTGTTTTCAAAGGACTAAATCGTCTCAATTCTTCTTTGGATAAATCCACTAAACTTTGTAACACGCCAGTTCTTTCTTGGACTTTGGTTTTAAGGGACGGTACTTTGTTTGCGGCCGCATCCATGGCCAAATCAGCTGAAGTCGAGGTTCCCGACGGGGTGACTTTCGAAATAGGTTTCCATTTTTGCATCAAATTAGGAAACACAAATCTTAAGTCTGGTTTGACAGTCATCATCGTTAAAGGTGGTGAAGAAGACAAAGATGATGAAGTGGACGCAAAAGGAGACCTCGTCATCATTGGGGACTGTTGTTGTGATGGTGATGGTAATGGTGGTGGTGTTTTGCGGGTGTACATTTGCGTCCTGGCCGCAGTGCCTCTCTTACGTCGGGTGCTAGTGGTGGTGGTAGGTGTTGTTTTCTTCTTCTTGGCACGACTTTTCTTTTTCTGGTGGGTGACTTTCTTCTTCTTTTTCTTGGTTTTTTTCTTCTTTGGACTTTTCTTCTTTTTAGGAGTTTTTTTTTTGGATTTTTTGGTTTGGGCATTGGGATCCCATTTCAAAAGGGAACGAATCATGACCCCTCCTAAAGAACCACTTCCACCAGGGGTTAAAATGATTTGTTTTTTAGTCCGTGACCGATTCTAGGATCGGCTAGTTGTGACAATGCTCCTTTATGTTTTTTTAAAAAAACGTTGAGTTTGATGAGGGATGTGAATGATGCCTTGCAGTAATTGACGTGCCGTCAAAGTAAACCATCGTAACACTTCTTTAAGACTCGCTTCTAACAAATGAGCACGGACTTGTGCATTTTTTTCGCGACTGATACCATACAAGGCACGAATCAATTTAGCCGAAGGATGAGCTTGAAAGGAAGTCATCTCAAAAGAGTGTGAGACAGAAATGACGTGGTGGTTGTTTTTATAGTTTTTTTTTTCTTTTAAAAATTGGCTGAAGGGGACGTGTAAATGACAATGACCACCTTCTTGGCCCCAAGGGTGAAACAATTGGGCACGAAATCTCAAATAGTCAGGAGTGGTGGGTTTTAAGTCGATGAGTAAATACTCGTGAGGGGTTTGAGTGGCATCGTCGTACGCATAATTGAGCCAAGGAGCCCCTAACTGTTTGGCTAACACTTGTACTTGAGATTTGTCTCTGGGGCTTTTAAACAAGACCACGTAATGGGCGTTCAGACTGATGGTCCGATGGGCTTTACTTTGTTGAAATAAATTTTGAGTAATGTAGACAATACTAGCATTACGATGGTGTCCTTTTCGTGTAAACCAAAGTTTAATTTCTTCTTCGTCTTCTCCTAACATGTCATCAAAAATAACCAAATGAGTTTGATTTACGTCAGACACGATTCCATCGTCTTCGTGAGGAATACCATCCACAAATGAAATGGTTTCTCCTTGACTTTCTTTCAATAACGTGTAAGACGATTGACACTCTTTGTAACACCACACGATACGTTGAGGTGGATGATCGAACAAATCAGCTTTGTGTTCGATCAAACGTTTGACAAATTCGGTTTTACCTGAACCACTCGGTCCAGCAATCAACATGTTAAATGGATGGCGCAGATACAAAGCATTCCAACTTTGACGATCTAACTTTTCGTCAATCACTTTAACCACAGAAGAGGAGGTAGACGAGGCAGAAGAAGAAGATGATGTAGCCATGATTGAGTTAAGAAGATTTTTGAGAAGAAGACAAAAGACCCAAGACATTTTATACGTTTCATACACGTTTATTTTTTATTTTTTAAAAAAACAAACACAACAAAAAAACATATTTTACAAGTCATTAAAGCCAACGAGTGATAAAATAGCAAAGTAAAATCATCAGGTACACAATTAAGGCTCCTACTGAAACAATCAAAGTGTCATATAAACAAGTCAATGTACAACAATAGTTTCGTGTCAAAGAAAAAATGGAAGGCCTAGGGACTGCTTGGGGTGGTGATATTCTTCTGGTCGTCTTTGTTTTGGTAGAAGAATGCTCTGACGGCAGCGGTAAGGAAGGGTTGTGTTCCTCAAGAGGTATTTGAACCACGGTGGTCTGGCCATCTTTTTCTGTGGTGTCAGGTTCTTCTTTTTCTTCTTTCAGGGTTTCCCATTGAGGTTCCCATTTTTTCACTTTTGAACCCTTATGGACATGTTGCCAAATCTTTGGCAAACTGAGCCACTTCTTGTAGCCAAGATTGGAAACCAAGGTTTCTCCAGGGCCGTACATCTTTCCAATTGAAAAGTTGTTGGTGTAACTCACTAGCAATACACACTTCTTGAAATGTTTTATAGACAGATAAAGTGTGACGAATGTCTTCTTCACATGGAGGTTCCTCACTGATTTTCATTACCACTCTCGACCCTTTAAGTACAATTTGTCTTTCGTGTACTGATAAAATCAAGTTTTTATAGTCTTCTTTTTCTACTAAGTCCGAAGAAGAACAAAGGGTCATATTGTTTTTTTGAACTCAACAATTGAGTCCAAAACAACCACGGGTCCTCCAAAATAATCCAAGGTAAACACTTGTCCTCAAAAATATTCCACAACGAATGTCCTGGAAAACGAATTCCAAGATAAGCAGTTACTAAGACACACACTGCATAGCGTCCAAAATTCAATGGAATCAGTTCTTGTATCAAGTCTTTATAATCCTCTAAAGTCTGAACACGATCGTTGACTTCCTTCCACGGAATCCGTTTCACAAGTGACGAGTAGAGCCCAGACATACCGGTACATGATACGGGTCGATGGCTAAGGTAGGTATCTTGGGTGGCATGTTTTTATAGCCAGGCTCCCAAGGTTGGTACCTTTTGAGAAAGTCTCCGTGAACGTAGCTATTGCAATAGACGTTTCCCAGAATCAGTCTTCTATGACCTTTGAAGAGAGCATAGTGTACAGCTCGAGAAATGACTTTGAGTTTACGTTTCACTTGGATCTTGACTAACTCTTAGTAAATCATTTGGCGCAATCCCAAAGGCAAGCCACGAATGTACTTTGGTAAAGTTTCCGACTTGGAATTAAGTAACTCTCTTTTGTGTTCTTCACGATACTCGTGATAGTTTTTCTTCAAAATCAGACTTCTGATATGTCGAAAGTCACGGTAGTACGCAAATCGAGGAATGAATTGAAGTTTACGTTTCACTTGAATCTGGACAAACTCATCGTAAATGCGTTTTCGCAACTTCAAAGGTAAGTCACGAATACGATCTTCTAAGCTTGGTATATACTGAAAAATGTGTTCTTGCAACTCTAATGGTAAGCCACCAATGTACCATTGTAAAGAAGTATCCTCCTTCTCCGACATGGAGTCTTTTTTTACTTCTTCAACTTTTGTAGAGGCATAACATCGGACTCGTACTCTTTTACGACCACGGGTAACTTGCAACTTCAAAGGGGAGTGAAGTTTCACATTACAAATAGGGTCTTCTAAAGAGTCCGTCTTCTTGGTGACAAAATACTCACATACCAACCAAATGGAATCGGTAGGTAATTCAAATCCCAAAAAAGTATTAGTGATTATTCTATCTAATTTTAAACGACGTAAAGGCGATTCGTCTTGAGGTGACAGTTCTTGTAACAGTTTTTGGAATTCTTGTCTGTTGGTCACATTTTTTTCCTTCACTTCATTCCATCGAATTCTATATTCCACTGCCACATTGTAGGTGGTACCCAACAATTTCTTAAAAGTGTCTTGTAGTTTTTCATGAATGTCTGACCATTTGAATATCTTAGCCCCAATCAAATGTCTTATCACATTCAAATACCAATGGTTAAAATGTTTGTGTCGTAAAGGATGTAACTGTTCTTTACGTTTCACTTGAATCTGGACAAATTCTTTGTAAATACGTTCTCGTACCTCCAAAGGTAAAACACGAAGCGATCTTCTAAACTAGGTTTGATAGTGACAAAATACTGATAAATGCGTTCTAACCAGTAATGTATTCTTCTAAAGAAGTATTCTCCTCCGACATGGAATCTTTTTAAAAAACTATTTCTTCTTCTTCTGTTTGGCATCTGGCTCATCGTACCCGTACTCTTCTAAAGCCACTAAAGGAAAGAACTGACAGTGCGGAGACCATCTGGCATGTTCAATGTAAGCTGAGTCGGTAGGCTCCCATTGGTGAAGTTTCAAACCACAACTGAAACATTGAACTTTATCTCCTTCTCCCGCGTATTTAAATCCAGATCTAGCTAAATCTTCGGGATTAGGTCCTTGTAGATATTTTGGCCACTTGTCTTTGAATGACTCGAGTCGACTTTCATACTTGGAATAACCAGGTAAACTCACAGGTATTCTGACATGCGAATATTGACCAATATTGACCTTGTTGTCGTTAACGTCAATACCGGTTCCTTTAGTATTTCCACTAAAGCAAAAAGGGCGTACTGCCTCTTTAGAGGGTTGTCGATGAGTGGTGAGACTTGGAGAGGGTCCTGAATCCAAGATGTTACAGGCTACGGAATCCGTTTGAACGTGTGAATCGGGAATGCCAAACCGTACAGAATCCGTTTCATGGCATGGTACTGCATCACACTCCAAGTCGTGACTCATCTTCTTGCTTGGTTAACGTTGAAAGTCAGAATGAAGGGTTAGGCTTGGAAGGGGTTCCTTTATTATACCTGTCGACTGTACCATCCGAAAAGTATTGTAATGTGATCCGTGGAAACGCTAAAGAAAGGTAAGCACAGTTTGGTGACCATCTGACATGTTCCAGGAGAGCTGATTTCTTACAATCCATACGAATAGTGGCACCACAACTAAAACACTGTACTTTGGTTCCCTGTCCAAAGTAAACAAATCCTGCTCTGGCTAAAGAGTGGGAAGTA
Source organism: Margaritifera margaritifera (assembly GCA_029931535.1). Taxonomy (NCBI): domain Eukaryota; kingdom Metazoa; phylum Mollusca; class Bivalvia; order Unionida; family Margaritiferidae; genus Margaritifera; species Margaritifera margaritifera. Next base: position 1,245,450 of record JAQPZY010001153.1, read on the forward strand.
GGTAATCCATTTTTCCTAAGTTTTTTTCCTTTTTTGAATGTGCTCCATCGATGAGGACAATAACAATAGTCAGGCATGTGTTTAGGCCAATTTTTGAACGTCTTCAAGCGACTGGTACACTCACAATAGTCAGGCAAGGCAAATGTTGAAGTCATCTTTGGTGTTGTCTTTTTTTTCTGTTCAAGGGGCTGCTGTCCTTTTTTATACTTCAAATCAACGTGTCCATAAGGTAAAGTCGTGTGATCTGGAAGTCTCACTCGTTTTTGGTAAACGATGCGGTACACTTTTTGTACAGGTCGATTAACGATTTGATGATTAGGTAGGCGTACAATCTTGTGAGGTTCTAACGTAGGTACTTGAAAGTCTTCCACTTGTCCAGACAGTAAAGCATTTTTTAAAACCTCAAAGTTCACCACTTGGTTAGTTCGATAGTTGAGAGTCAAGCCTTTGACTTTACAGGAGGTGTGAAGTTGACCTTGCGGGTCTCGGTATCGGTACCCATAATTTTTAGGGCCGCCGCTGGCAAAACTCAGAATGGTGTCTTGAGGGTGCTCGTCTGTCCAGGCTCCTAAACGATCGCCTTGAATGGTAGGGTGTGGGCAACCGGGTCGATGGATGTAGATGCAACTGTCAGTATCAAAGTACAGGATACGATCTCCCAAGACTTCTAACGCTTCTTCGTACAATTTCAAACGAGCATGAGCGGTCACGTAAGCGGCAATGACTACGTTGCTAAACTTGTCAGGTTTGACAAACTTGGGTTCTACTTCGAAATTGACAATGATTAAATCATCGCGGACGATTTCGACGTGTTTGACTAGTATACTTTTGTCGTCCACCAGTTGAAAGTAACGATAAGGATCGGTAACGTATTCCGTTTTGGGTAAGATCGTACGTTGAGCCATTTTTCCCCACAAGCAATTAAGCATCACTTTGGCAAACGATCTTTTTCCTTCATTTTTTTCCACCTCTTCCAAAGTGATGCCTTCGATGTCACGGTACTCTTCATTGAATCGTTCTTGGTCTTCGGGAGTCTGACACCACGAAGGATAACCACTAGCTTCTTGTTTCAGTTTTAAAAACTGATTGACGTACCCCGCGAAAATGCCTGGATGATTGGTGGCGTCGTTCTTTTGGTATTGGGCTGTAGTTGGAAAGTGCCAGATTTCGTATACTTTCAACAAACGGTATCCACGATCCAGTGCCCGAAACAATTCGACACTAACCCACGTTCCTGTCAAAGACCGTTTTTCCTCCGTGTGGTGACAGGGCTGATCTTGGTTGCACGTTTCAGCACACGTCCGACATAAAGGAAACATCAGTTTTCCTTGGCAATGGTGAGGTAAGATGGGATGGTACAAGTGGGTCGGAGATAAGACTTTACATTTAATTAATCCTTCGTATTGACGAATGTGTTCCACGTCAATGTGTTCTGTCAAAATTTCAGGGTGACCGGTGGGAAAACGAGCATATTTACACACCCAAGGATACAAAGAACAGACGTCGATGTATTTGATTTCTTCTCCTTGGGATTCATTCACGCCGTACAGCAAGCGAGTGGCATTGGTTCGTCCTCCAAATAAACTGTGGCGCGGATCCAAAGGTTCGATGGCAGCCGCGTCGTAACTTTGGGTAATGTTTTTAAATTCAGGATCGGTTTTCAAACGTCGATCGTACTCGTGCTCCCACAGTTCTACCACTTGGTATCCTTGACTTTCTAACTTGAGGCGTCGTTGGCAAGTCTGTTCGTATAACTGTTCCATGGTAGAATCTGAATAAGGGCCTTTCATCTCTCGATCAGGATAACAAGTAGGGCATCCGTGAAACAAACAACCCTGAAACTCGTATACCGTGTGCGGGTTTTCTAAATCAAATCCATCCACGGAATAACCTCCAATCTTCTTTTCTCCTCCTCCGTTTCTAGCATGTTGTATCCATTTGTCTTCTTTTTCACACAAGTAATGAAACCAACGTAAAGCTTTGACCGAATATTGACGACTAGCAAAGAGAGACGTGTTGGAGTCGATGATGGCCAGTTGGTTCTCGGGCATGAAATTTTGCCTGTAGACTAAGGAACAGGCTTTAGGTAAGGTGGCTGCATCTTTCAAAGGATCAACCTCTCCGTGATCGAGAAATAACTCTCGAAACTTTCCACAACAACGTCTTAAAATATCCACATCGGATCGACAATACTTCAACATCTCTTCTTGAAAGTCAAATGGATCGGTCTGGTGAGCGCGGTACCAAGTGTGAAAAGCTTCTCGCTGTTCGGGGCGCATTTCGTCGGGGTCGTAATCATGAAGGCCAGGCAAATGAGGTAGGACAGCATGTTGATTAGCTTCCGTGTTGAAGAAGTGAGGAAAGTAGCCTTTAGCCATTTCTGTCATACCAAACGTTTTTGGCATGGGACTCAAAGGCATGGCCAAATAACTCATAGAATCTTTAAACTGTACTTGTCCTACTTTCATGTAGATGAGCTTTTTTCCGTTCATGGTGACTTCAGGACGTTCGGTGCCATGGTTCAAATAATAATTGAGTAAAAACTGCCCATCGTATCCCGAAAAATTGTGAGCTATGACGGTGGCATACCGATGACAATCTCCGTAACGTTGAATGCCTTCTTCGCTCCAACTGTCGTGGGTGGTAGGCTCTAAAACCCATTCAGCAAACTCGGACAAAGTGTTAACTCCACGAAAGATTTTTTCACGTCCTCCTGGAATTCGACTACAAGGAGGACAGTGAAAATGAATCGATTCTTGAATACACTGATCACAAGCCCGATGCGCCACACAGAAATTGGGAATGTGAATGCCCGTTTCTTGCATGCATTCAAAATAAAAAAAGATGAAATCTACTTGTTTCTTGTTCTTCTTCTTCTTTATTTCTTTTTTCTCTGTCTTGTCAAACTTTTGAATAAAACATCGATGATCAAAATCGACGATCTGATGACAAATAGAACATTTTTTCTTGCCAGCACAAACGTGTCTCGTGGGGTCGTTGGTACGAATTAGCTGTCCACACGTAGAACACGATTTCAATAAGTCGCAAGCACATTTTTGTTGGTGACCTTGTGTCTTGCGATGCTGTTGGTAACAAGAAGGACTGACAAAACTTCGTCGACACACCTCACAATGGACGTGATTTTGTTGTTGTTGTTGTTGTTCAGGAAGGCATGGTTGGTCTGCTAAACAGCCCCGACATCTTGCTCCACAATGAATGTGTTTCTCTCGACTGTTAAACCCATAGTTGCATTTCTCACAGTAGTAAGAGTATCCCAAAAATCCGGTAATACTAGTGATGGTATCAAAATGTTCTTGATGGTAATAGAGATGAATGTATTTTCCTTCAGGGAAATCGGGGCCTCGAAACACCATATCTCCGCGCACTTCTTGAGGGTGAACTTTCAAAGTATATTGAGGAACCAAAACATCTTGAAGTTTCTGCATTTGAGAAATACCACACACGGTCTCTTTAGGGATCCCCGCTTGTTGTAACAGGAGTTCTGCCTCATTTCGTTGTTTGGCTCTGTCCGATTGTCGAATTCTCTTCCAGGCTTTTTTCCATTCTTTACTCTCGTTCTTGTTGGCAAACGTACGCCCCACCACGATGGCTCGAGCCAAGCACATTTAGTCTTGAGTATTGTCAATTTGGACAATACTACGTTTGGTAGTACGAAGATCGTCCACCAATAACGGTTTTCTGCTTCGTCCACTTTCTCGAGGTGGAGCAACGTGTGTCATGTAGAGTGTGGCCTTTCCATCGGTGATGGTAAACTTGTCATTGGATTGTTGCACATGTTCTATTTTGGACATGACTTTGTCTGGCGTTAATTCTGCCGGGGTGCTGAACTCAATCCAAACGGGACTCTTCAAGTTGTCGTGATGGATGGCCAGTCTCAAGCGATCATCTTCTTTGGCTCCACATTGCCGTTTCAAGTTCTGTAACACAGAACTCCACAAATCGCTAATGAACCCCGCCGCTTTCTCGGGAGGTACTTCGGACTTGAAGTCTTTGAAGTGCACCGTATGAGTGTAGGCAGTGGTTCTAAATTTTCGAGAGGTAATTTTTTGACTCTCTCGAATCCGATAGTAATTTTCAGGAGGAGCCAAGGTACTAGATTGTGTTTCTTAGTCTGGGGTTCTGGTGTTGGTAGTGGTGGTGGGTTTTGTTTTGGGTAGTTTTGAAGATGGTAAGGTTTCAGGTTCACTCATCTCCTCTTCGAAGTCACTGGCATGGACTTGAGCTAGTAATTCTTCTAATGGTGTTTCAGGTGGTACGGAATGTCTTCGTCGTCGTGGCTTCTTTGTTTCTTCTTGTTCTTCTGGTTTCTCATGGTTTAGGCGTGATCTTTTCATCTTAAAGTTTACTTTGAAACTGATTCAGTTTTTTTCAACCAGGTACCTTTATATAGAGAGAGGAGAGTATATAAAGAGAGAGCTTCGTACCTTCAGAATCAGTCTTTGATTGAACTTTCAAACTGTAAAAGATGGAAGAGTCAAGAAGAAGAAAATATCGATGCCCAAATAAAGGACATCCTCCTGCGTATTATTGGGATTATCTAACCCAAGGAAGTACAGTGAGAGATAAAAGTCAAGATACTTGTTATATCTGCCAAGAGAAAGGTCATTGGGCTCCAGAATGTCCACAACGACAACATCAAATCAGAGATAAAAGTCAAGATACTTGTTATATCTGTCAAGAGAAAGGACATTGGGCTCCAGAATGCCCACAACGTCGAAACCTAAAAAAAGAAAAGAGAGACAAAACAAAAGATATCTGTTATTATTGTAAAGGACCAGGACATTGGTCTTCGGAGTGCCCTCAGAAAGAAGAAGAAGAAGAAGAAAATCTACCAGAGGAGAGGGAGGAAGAAGAAGGATCTTCAAACCTAGAGGAAGAAGAAGAACATATCATCAAGAAAAGTAAGAAGAGAGTGAGAAGAATGGAAGACAGTGAGAATGAAGAAGAAGATATGATTCCTGTGACGATCAGGGTCCCTATGAAGAAGAAATTCAAGAAAAACAAGAGAGATAGTGAGAATGAAGAAAAAGAAACTATGATTCCTGTGACGCAATTCAAGAAGCACAAGAATTTCAGAAAGTGAACTTTGTTTTGTTTTTTTTTGGAGTGTGGTGTTATATGTTCATTGTTGAATTATTTTTTGTAAAAAAATGGCAGAATAGACCAGACTGGAAAAAAAGTAAGTGTTTTTTGTGTTATTTTGTTTTAGAATATGGACGCACGCACGCACTCACACTTATATACAACACAATGGGATTTTTTAAGTTTTACTTGATTTGGCAATTTGATTTCTTTTCTAGAAATCAGGGGGCCCTTAAAAGGACCGTTGGGGTGTTTGTTTGATTGAAAAAAACAAACTTATGAAGTTTTTTTACATAATCAACTTCAATTGTCGTAGTCCTTTACCACGACCCAATCCAAATCCTGCTGCTACTGCTGGTGTTTTGCTTATGGTGGTAGTCACTGGTGGTGTTTGTGGTGGTGGCATCTCACTAGAACTGGTAGGCTTGGAATGTTTAGCCCGTGATGGTCTTTTTCGCTTTGGCTGAGTTAAAGAATACTTATATGCGTTTGTCATCCATTTTAACTCATATAATATCTCTTCTAAAAGACTCACCGATTTTTCTTCAGGACTGACGACTTCCTTTACTGTTTCCTTCTTCTCCTCCTCTTCTAACTGTTGTCTGATTTCTTCCTCACTTTTTCTTCTTCTCTCTTCTTCTTCTTTCTGCTGCTGAAGAAGAAACATTTCTTCATCCTCTCATTGTTTCTTTAAAAATTTTTCCATCTCTTCCTGTTGCTTCTTTTTAAATTCATCCATCAATTCATCCACTGCTGAAGCAACAACAGTAGCAGTAGTAGTAGTAGTAGTAGTAGTCTCAGACGACTGAAACTCTTGATTTAGAAAATCTAAATCAAAGTCTTCCGGTCGGAAGTTCAGCAAAGCAGCAGCAGCAGCAGCATTAATCATTGAAGGCTCACTCCAATACATACTACTTGTCTTTCCGGTCTCCATGAAGGCTGTCGAAAAAGTAATAAACCCTACGAACGCTACGATACCTTTATACCCAAAATGACGTCATACCCCTACTCTCTTCCCATTGGAAGAAAAGCCGACCCACTTGTAACGCGCTATTGGATTGGTAGTTGATTTCGATGCATTTCAATCCGATCGTAAAGTATATATACCACCACTTGTCTCATAAAAGCTTTACCTAAAAAGAGAAGAAGAATCATGTGGACTACAGTAGAAGCTTCAAGCATTGTGTCAGGGATGCTCTTCAATCCTGACTATCTCATGTATGTTAGAGCATCATGGGTAGTCACTAGAATTGATGAAAGTGCCTACTGGGAAAGAAGAACATACATTGAAAGACAAGGATGTTTGAAAAGAGTACTAATTTATGGGGAAGAAGTAAGAAGAAGTAGAAGAATAAGAAGAAGACCTAACAAACGATGTCATTGCTAAAATTATAGCAAAAAAAAGGTTCTTTTAAGGGCCACCCATTTTTCAAAGAAAAGATTAATTTTAAATGATTGCCATATATATTTGTGTTTTATATGTTTATATGTTTTGTGTTGTTTTTTTTGTTTTTTTTTAACCCACCAAAACAAAAAAACCCTTTCCCTTGTATGATTATGGTGTGTGAAAGTTTGTGTTTGATATAAAAAAAGGATAGTGTGTTGTGTGTTTTTGTTTGTATGTATGGGTTTTTTTGGGGGGAAAAAAGGGGGATGTTTTCCATCACGTGCGCGCTTCTAGCATATAAAGCGGTGCCTTCCACAGTTTCACCATTCACACTTTCACTCTACAAGAATGAACTCTGTTGAATTGTTGCAAGAAGCTTGGGATAGAATGGTGGATGTGGAGTGCTTGATGGAAAGGTTGGAGTATTGGTGGAGATATCCTGCCACCAAACCATACGTCACCAGCCAACTAGCGGCTCTCACTTCAGCAAGAAGGTTGGTGACTGATGTCTTGGTGGAGGAAAGACAAAAAACTTCCTCAACCCCTTGCCGTGTGGGGTTCATCAAGAAGAGTCTGGATTTACTGGATGAGGTGGAGTACTTCCTGAACCGAGTTCAGGAAGATTGTTATATTTATCCACCCGCCAGTAACGTCAGGCGCGAAGAAGTGAACCTTCACATGGTGAAGGTATTGTTAAAGAAAGTTTTAGAAAAGGAAGTGGCTCACATTAAGATCTTGTGGGCTCTTGAACGATCCAAGAAAGAACAGGCCAGGAAAGAAAAGGAATTCGAACGTCTGAATTTAAATTGAATGAAAATCCAGGATAAGTTCAGGCGGATGAAACATCCTGACTGGCTACCTGATTCACCAACACTTCCAACCAAGAAAAAAAGATCTCACACCACCTTCCTAAGCTTCTTCACCAAATGTTGGAGGAAATAATAATCCTCCTCCAACGGTCCTTATCAGGACCACCCATTTTTCAAGAAAGATTAATTATTCCCATCCTTGCCATGTCCTACACACACGACCCCCCGTATGTAGTGACGAAGACAATGTCCTCTACTATCAAAAAACACCCCCCCCCACCCAGTTTTTTGATGGTAGAGGACATTGTCTTCGTCACTACATACGGCGTACCATGATAAAATTCCCGTTTGAGGCTATAGTGCCCCCACTTGACCAAAGGTTTATAGCCTCAAGACTTTTTGGGGGCTCTACAGCCTCATAATGTTAAGTCTACGTGAGGCCATAGAGACCCCCTTGAGGCTCAGTACCCCCCGTCTACTACTAGCCATGCACTCAGATAGATGTCAAACTGTAGAGAGCGCGTATCTACCTCGTCACTTTCCACGTTCACTTCCAATAACAATAACTTTATACGTCATATTGAATGCATATGCATTCGTCGGTCACTAATGTATGTAAAAATGTCATTATGATTTAAAGTTAATGCAAACATCAATAGGAAATCATGTTATGAAATAGACCATTAATAATCCAACGTTCGTAGTTAATTGTTTTGAGATGCTCCCCCCCCCCCTTTTTTTTCATGTCAATTTACTTGAGGCCATTTTCTATAGGTTACAAGTGTCTAGCTCCGTTTTATCTGTTGTACTGTATGCTATTTCTTCTTTCTCAATCGTCTTGATGTACTTCATGCCATCAGTACAGCCGATTTTTCCACAAGACACATTTCTTCTGGGATGTAGGTCTTCGTCGTACTGACGTGTGCATAGTCATCAGCTTAGTCGGTAACAGTCGCAGTTGTTCGAATATGTGTACATATTATCTGTGCGCCATTTAGGAACTAAAAAAACGACGTCGCCACTCTTCAATTCTGAAACTTTTACTTCGATTATCTGTGTAAGCCCCATATGGGTCAGAAAGTTGTGTTTTAACAAGGATAACACTTTTCTCAAGTTTTTTTATACTTTTGTTTTTCTTCATAATATTGAGTAGTGCTCCTTTAGGGTCATTGTATGGAATCTTCCATTCTGAAAAGGGTGACTGCAAAGCAGCTTTGGCTGTTTTATCTACAGTTTCATTACCAATAATACCAATGTCACTAGATAGCCAGAAGTACACAATACTTGTATGAGCAAATCATATTTCTATAAAATTTGGGTGTATCAATGGGTTCTCAAATTTCAGGTTTTCAAGACTTTCAGTGTGGTAATCCAATAGATGACAAAACTTGTTTAGTAGGATGTTTCAGTGTAGTTTAGAGGTTTGAGTTTGGTTGTAATTTCGGCGGTAAATTTCCAGTCTTTATCTGGTAACCTAAACAAGATGTTGCCACGGAGTGTTAAAACCACAGCTCAAACCCGGTCTTTATTTTTAGAACGGTATATGTACAATGAGATATTGCCACGATGATATTGAATGGTCGAATGGAGAGCAACAGTTGAAAACACAGCAGCAAAAGAAAGACAGGAAACTTGCGTACACAAGTACCAAAACTTGTACATTTAGGAACAAAACTTCATTCCATCTTTAGGCATACGAGTTCGTCCTCACTTAAGAACAACAAAAATCAGTGTTGGAAATATTGCTCAATTCTGTTTTCTCAAATCACCACTGTGGTTATCAAAACTTCCCAAAATAATATTTAACCTTTGCGAATGCAGAAAGTCCTCAACAAATCTTTTCCTTTTTCAGAGTGAAATCAGAACCTCCTATAGTAGTATTCTGTCCCTGTATACAGATCGTTCGAAAGATGGAGACAGAGTCATTGCAACACATCGTGGCACCATCTCGAGCCGAAGCGTCAATTTTCAGTGCGGAAATTGCACCCAATCTATGAGCTTTGAACTTCGTTGAAACCGCTGCAATAATAAAGGATCTCGTATCTTTTCGGATTCCTTTTCCTCTTTGAAAGTCTAGCAGGATCATAAACCTGACAAGCCGTTAATATCCCGGACAATACAGAAAGATGATGATCTCATACAATCTGGGAAAAGTAGTCTGTACTTCTGGCTGCCTAGTCGCATTGACCATAAAGGGTAATGAAAAGGTAGACGCAGTTGCCATGCAGCCACCCGTTTCCGAATTGACGATACTGACTTGGTATATTGCATAAATGGGCATGTTTGTCATACTTTGGAAAATATGCAGAATAAAACTTAACAAAAATAAAAACATCCAACTCAATACTGGAGAGTTGCGTCCCTCGTATAGGACAAATCGCGTATCGGACGCGTCCATATCTCCAAAAGGTCGAACCTCGACCAGAGTGTACACCTTGCCAGTGGTGCACATTCTTGTCAAGTATGTTGATTTCCAGACTGCAAGACATATATTTTAACGTGAACTGCTTACGAAACTGTACGAGGACGTACCACCTGAGAAAATGTTGGATTTTTAAGGGACTGCGGTTTATGCAATAAATTTTAATCATGTTTTAAGAAGTTTACATTTGCTACATTTATATTTTGCTTGGTTTAAAATATATTTTATGGAATTCTAACATTCAGTACGTTTCATACTTTGTCTTGTACTTCACGTTTGCATTTATATGGAAAGGTTCATCGTTCTGTGATTTTTGTTCAAATCTTTTTAATATTTTGTAAATATCTACCTTTAGTTGGCACATTGGTTTATTAAATACTGCATATGTAATAAGAACAGTCTATCCTAGACATTAGGTTCTTCTGAAAGTATGGATAAGGGATCTCGAAGCAGAAACAATTACGTATTACTGGTATCACAAGGTACGTCCTCTCTCTCTCTCTCCTCGTAAAGTGTGTTTTATTATAAAGTAGTGGATTCACTAAAGTTGTAATTTAAATCGTTGCTAACATTTCCCTGTATAGGCTTCGAAATATAAATGTGCTACGTTGTTGTGAAGGCGGGGTTCAAAATAAGAGCAGATACTATAACGCTACGCTTTGATAAGTTTGTTGGTAAAATGGATAAAGTCAAATTGTCACATAAGAAGCTAACAAATGACAGAACGCAGAGCAGTTTTGGACGGATATAATTTTAAAATATTACAAAGACACTTCTTGTTTCTTACCATGTTGATCTTGTACGTCTTGGCTTTTTAACAAATTCACCAATAGTAGTCTAGACGTAATTCTGTTAAGACTCGTATTTATATGAAACCGGGACGTTGCAAGAAAACGATGCTTTGATTAGATGACAGACGATCAGAAGTCACGCGCCCTCTACAAGAAAGAAAGAGAACGTTATTTCGTCAAAGTCAACACATCATTCAGTGATCACATTAACAAAAACATATGACATTATTCACGGATATCGACTACTCCGCTTTTATAGTTACTGATCTATCTCCCTATAAGATACGTTTTCACATGATTCCATTTAGTAAATAACTTTTGTGCTTTTGGATTTCCCAAATTGGACTTGTTAGCTTCAAATTTAAAACGAAATATAAAATCAAAATATAGCTCTTGCAGACGTTGTTTCGAGATTTTGATCTAAATAGGATACATTTTGCTAGTAACAACACTAGATTTACAAAACTTGACTGGCAAGATTCATTTAAAACTCCAAATAAAAAAAGATTTTCGGAAATGTCGAAATCTACTCCAATGTCGGTTATACAAAAATGTAAAACCCGACATAAAAATTGTTTCACAACAACACAGATGTAAAATAAATATTTTATCATTTCTTTTTCAATATTACACAAAGTACACCCTTTATCAGCTACAAAACCAATTTTGAATAAGAAACTATTTGTAGTCGGTATGTTTTTGATTAATTCTAAACTGGAACTACCATAATTTTGTATCCAAAGTAATTTTATACGGAATCGAACATGACTTGCTCCACCAATCTATCTTTTGGAATGATGAATTCGATAAATAAAAAAAGGTTTCTCGAGCTTTGCGACACTGAAAAAATGACTTTACTAACGCATATATCTGTGCATCCTTGTTGAATCCTGAGTAGAACGTCAATCTTCTTAGGGAAAAAAGGGGATGCAGATTTTCTTTTCTTCATGTTGCAAATTTGATCTTTTTAAATATAGTCTGATTGCACTTGCAATACCATAAAACTGTGTCATCTGAGATGACAAATCATATAACTCACAAAACCTTTCATATGATAAATATCAACCTTGCTGATTAAAGAAATGGTATATAAATTTTACCCCCTTCGACAACCCACGATTGATACAAAATTGGTCTATTGTTAGTCATTTTATTATTTTTCTAGTCCACCTCTGTTGAAATTTCAAAGAAGCCTATCTTTTTCGAATTTCATAAATTCTGCCCATGCTAAAAATACATCCTTCCAAAATGAATGCTTTATATTTGTGGATAATAGCGATATTTGCAAATCACTTAAATAAAAAAACTGTAATGCAACTCCTATTTATTGAAAAGTAATCAGTTCTAGTTTGCCGCATAGAATGATTAATCAGCAAACGCTTTGCCCAAGATATTTTTAAATATTTTATAAAATATGCTAGATATTTCATGCGAAAGTCGCCTTCTATTTTATTTATATGTTCTGTTCTATTTATTTTATCAGGACCGCTATTCCAAATAAATTTATAAAACATTTTTTCAATTCTTTGTAGAACACTTGTTGGATTCGGCAACATTAAGAATAAATGTCAGTTTAGATAAAGCCATTGATTTTAGAACAATTTTCCCATACTGTTAATTTTCTTCGATTCCATTCCTCTGGACGTTTTTGTGTATCTTGTATTTTGTTTCCAAAGTTAATTTCCAAAATCTCTTCTGTATTCATGGATAACTCGACTCCCAGTAAAGAGAAATTAAAAACCCAATCAAATCCTAAATGTGTGCACACTTGTGTCTTGGAATTCGTTAATGACCCAATTTTATAACTTTTGTTTTGTTGATCATTCACTTTTAATGCCGACATTGATGCAATAAGTAAAGTTTGTACCGTGGCGTACATGGGGTTATCTGACTTATCTAACAGAACGATGTGTCATCGTTATATAGTGCCAGTTTATTTTCATATCCATCTATGCATATGCCTTTAATGGCATTATTGTTCCGAACCATAATTCCTAAAATATCTGGTACTAATAAAAACAAAAAAGGAGAGTGAGGGTCCCTTGGACGACAACCACGTCCAATATAAAAGAACTGCGATGCAAATCCATTTTGAATCACACGTGTTTGCATTTTTATAGAATATATATCCAATTATTCATTTGTTCGCCAAAAATTAAAAAAAGAAATCACTTCCTGTATAAATCTCCAAAAGACGGAATGAAAAAAAAAACTGTTTGAAAATCAACTTGTAAAATAATACGATTCATATTATTTTCTTCTGTAAAGCACATAATATCATATATCAGCCTGATTACTTTTCCCACATATACCTACCTTTCATAAAGCCTTTTTGACTTTATGTATTAATTTTGGCAACTATTTTTATTTTACTCTGCTAGTTATAACTGATGAGGATATTTTGCTGGAAATATTTAACAAAGTAATAGGTCTCCAATTTGAAAAAACACATTTCCTACATTTATTTTCCTTTGGCAATAAAGTAATAATTCCCTCCTTCTGTGTTACAGATAAAATCCCTTTTTAGAATCCTTGATTTATTGAATTAATAAATCCTTCCAAAACAATTTATAAAATTCAATAGTGAATCCATCACTTCCTGGACTTTTGTCATTACTCTTGTTATTTAGGCATTCTGAAGCTTCCGCAAGAGTTATTATCCCCCTCTAACTGTTTGTATTCATCGTGTCAATTTAGGAACCTCGTATCTTCGAAGTATATGATCAAGTTTTATTTGACTTGTATTATGATCTTATTTACCAAATAATGTATCGTGGAACTCTTTCACCTCGTTCAAAATTTCGAATTGATCAGTGATTATTTACCCTGATTCATCTTTCGCTTTTGTTATTGTTTTATTCATATAATGTCTTTTTTCGAAGTGACAAAATATTATTTTATCTCCTTCTATCCATGTACTTTGTCGTCGTATAATTATTCCTTTAACTTTTTCTTTTCTTATTTCTTCGGGCCGAATTTAAAAATTTTCAAGTACATCCAAACTCAATATATTGAAATTTGTTTTTAACACGTATTCCAAATGTTAAATTTTCGTCAACAATTCCCTTTTTTTTTTTTGGTGTTTTTTTTTTTTCTTCTTTCGAATGTTCTAATATGAGGGCACGGATTTCTAATAAAAAGATTTCGAAGAATAATTGATCATCCATATTGTTACTATTATTATCAGTATTATTAGTAGTAGTAGTAATAGTATACAGCAAATTTATTTCTAATTTTTTACTTTTCTACGGGGCCGGGTTGACCAATGCCCTTTACACTTTAATTCTTCATATGGAAATTACTGTCCTGTTGTGAGAGAGTCTCTGTTCAGTGAGTTGTCCCAAGTACTCATCTGTTCGAATGTATATTCCTTCCTCCTTCCTTCCTCTTCCTCCTTCTGTACACCGTGCCTCTTGTGTACACCCTGGAAGTCTACTCGGCTTCCTTCGGACTTTCTCTAGGTGTCGTCACTGCGTACACCCTGGGAATCTCTAAGCGCCGACTCTTGCGGGCACCCTGCGAGCTTCCTGAAGAAATATAAGGGACGTACACCCTTGTCTCCCTACTCTATTCTTTGAAATCAACCGCTCTCTCACGGACCTTTCATCAGACTAATGGGCGAACAATTTTACCAGGCCCTATGTACATATAAATGTCCACTTATCTTGTACATGCCTTGCGCTCTACGCACGAATAGTATTACTCATTGAATTTTTGTAACACACTCGCACGTCATCTAAATGTTGATATGTTCTGACAGCATTCTACCCATCGTTATTAAGTAATCATTCATATTGCATGCGTCCTAAGAATTACAGAATTATACATATAAATACATATGCACATAGATCCAACTCAGTCTAATAAATTCAACAATATGTTATGATTAAATATTCGAATACATTCAACTATACGTGATGATTCAATATTCTAATATATTCAACTATCTACTCAAATCAAGCACAAAGACTTGGCCAAGATACCGTCTTACCTTTTAGAAGCTTGTTTACCCAGTTCAATTCCCTTCTTTTTACGAGTTAAGTCTCGGAGTGGCTTTTAGCTAAAATTCCCTCCTCAACATAGCTTTTCTGCTTTACTTGGACAATACGTCTCTCTCCCTCGAGAACTAACAGCTCACTGATGGGTCTGTGCGCGTGTACGAATAAGAATGAAGCATTTTCCTGCCTAAAGGGTTAGCCCCTCCCACGGGTAGATCTAGCTTCTCTCATTCTAATTGGTCGACACGCCTATCGTTTGATTTTCTTTCCGCCTGGGTCCAGGTTTCTTCACACCTTCTTGGCGCGCCACGGGGTATCCGGCCCGAATATGTCCTTCGGAAATAGCCTCGCTGCACAAGGATTAAATACCTTTGAAGCCAATTCAGAGATCCGAAATTATGTAACTCCTAGTAATACGTCCGGCCCACATGCTATGATTTCCACAAAATACTGCCCTTCAGTTCGTTACATACGTCTACTTGGTCTTTTAGCAACGAATTATTGAATTTGTATAAACCTGGTCCCTTTCTAAATTGTGTAAATTGAAAGCTGAGTATCACCTATAGTTGGGACATGTGTATATATTCCTACTATCAAACTTTCTTCAGTTATCAAGAAAAAATGTAAACGTGCCATTTTATAAGGATTTTTCTGAATCCAGTTATACTCTTTAATCTCAGAATTATAAATTCTCCACTGATAGCAGAGATGCAATTCCTTTTTCAGATGCAGTACTCTGACTCTTGCTTTCAGATTATTTGTTGTTCTGTAGTTATATATCACAATCTTTGTGTAAGTTCCAGTCTGCACAGATGACAATGGTGGGATTTTCATACTCTTTGATAACTGACTCAACTGCATAAAAAAAAAAAAATATTGGAGAATCTTCATTTGGACAATGCATATTAATTGGCGTTATTTGTTGGTTATCACCTTCCATATCAAGACCAATTATATTTCCTTTGCTGTCCTTAAAGCGCCCTGAAAGTTTAAAATCTACGTTTTTTGCGCAGAGTATTGCCACACCACGAGATCTGCTTGTACCAGAACTAAAATAACATTTATATCCCCACTCTGTTTCAATATATGGTTCGATTGCTTCTGTGAAATTAGTATCTTGTAAACAATGTATGGATCATTTTTGGTTTCTTACAAAATCAAACAGATCTTTTTGTTTTTGCCTATCTCCTTATCCCCTTGCATTTAAAGACAAAATACTAACCATTTTCAAATGATATTAAAAGGAATAGTGCAATTCTTACAAATATATCCATACAACATAAATTGCATATATGGCGATAAAGAGTTACATATTATGAAAGATCCCCTGAATGACCAGGCAAGAAAAAGCTGAATGACCAGGCAAGAAAAAGATCTTAAAATGTTTACACAGAAGCTAGAGAGAATTAAAGTCGTAGGCATAGAGATTACAAGACAAAACAAACAAACCAAAAATCATACTCGAGGTCAAAGTACGGTTCATTTTGGAAACGGAAGCACAGCGAGTCTTTATGTAATTTTTTTACAAATTCCATTGATTTTCATTGAGCCATCTAAGCAATAACTGCTATTTATTATTAATACGGTTTGACATATATACAATCTCCACAGGAGAAGCATGTAAATACACCAAGATGCTTCCTCTGTAAATGTACTTAATTTAGTGTACTTGTATCATTTAGTTCCTATTAACAATTAATATTTACAACTAATTTAAAATGTTGAAATGTAATCAGCACTCCAGTGATAGCGCATTAAGCACCAAAAAAGAATATCGTATTTTATGTTCATGTTTGTAATTAACCTGTCAAAATATGCGGTTTTCATTGTATATTCCTCATTATCACATTATTCACACTCGTTTTTCATTGTATATTCCTCATTATCCCCATATTCACACTCGTTTTTCATTGTATATTCCTCATTATCCCCATATTCACATTCGTTTTCATTGTATATTCCTCATCCCCATATTCACACTCGTTTCATTACTCTTTCCTTAACAATATAATTCAACAGGCTTCTTAAAATAACCAACGTGCATTTAAAAGAATTGGAATATATTTGAAATAAGCATTTAAAAAAATTAAAATACCTTTTATCCTTTACAAATACACAGAGACATTATGCTGCATGATTTAACTCTTTGGCACAAGTTACTTACTAACAATAAATTTCCCGAATATATTTAGAGTTCTGATGAACGAGATTTATTTGTACAGTTCTATATATCTGTAACGGACAAGTGTTGGCTTAATAAGCAAAATGTCTAAACCAACTCTGGTAGAAAGAAAAAAAGAAGGATATCCCACTTCGCAAAGTATTGCATCAGATATCCACGTAAAAACTAGTTGTCCTGCGAAACAGATCATAAAGTTATAGCACTATACAGTTATGTACATTGTCAGCCAAAATAGCAAAATAGAATATTCAAATATGCCATAAAACTGAGAGATCAGTTATTAGAAAGTCTTCATACCGATCCGTCCAAGTTAGATGAGCAGCAGTAACCAGTTGCATTTATCACTAGTAAATCATACCTAAATTCAATGCTCATTATGTTGGTGTGCAACCCAAACCAGAAATATCAAAACAGACACATACCCACACACACCTTTCTTACAATTTTCTCGGGTTAAAATGTTAAAATTTGTGTTAAAATCCATGGTCACGTCCTGTCAGATTCCAAGAACTGATATAACTACGTCTTACGATGTAGTAGAAGATGCACTTACTTACATATGGCCATGAAAGCCAGAGGGTAATCGAATGAATGTGTGTGTTAAGTTTCATGACAATTCTCCCTGTAGTTTAGGAGAAGCAGCGATAACAAACTTTTGCTAACTGACAAATGGATCCCATAGTCTCCTCTTGTTCATGACTACTAGAGATTAAAGTAAGTTGTTGTTGGAAAACGTCCAACAGTATAATTGAGTCGAGTTTATTAAGTTTGAAACGCAAACAGTGAGGAGAGACCGGAGATTGCATCTAGGATGCAACACACTACGTTGCCTGGTCTCAAAGGACCAAGAATAATTCAACCAGTGATCTTTCTTTTTTTATACAAATAAAACTGCATTCACTCTCGAAGAATTTTTTTAAATTGTTCGCCTCTTCCCCTTTGTCGTGGTCATTCTGTCTAATGGCAAGACCAGTTTTAAGCATGATGCAATGACCCAGAAGATGTCCGATCCTTGATCCTAATGTTAAGGCGTTATTTTCCTGCCCGAGTCAAAGGGATTTCGTTGCCTGTTCTAAGATGTCAAAGTTTTCAGAGTGGATTAGACGATCAAGGCTGGCACTTGGGACTTGTTCTCGGATCAGAATGTCATGAAAATAAATCACTAAGTTTAGAAGGTTTAAAATAAAATGTCAATTTATTTGACCTATTCAGCTTGTTTTATGACGAAATCACATAAAAAATGTTATTCTAATTTTACTTTTTAGCAGAAATTGATTATACAATCTATTAATTCTTCTTCTGGTGACTCTTTTGGTCTACCATTCAAGACCATTTCTTCCTTTTAACTGCGGAGTGTTGAAACCATCTTTGATATTCTATACTGAAAACAAGATTTTCAAATTAGCTGCTATGGTGGACATATTAGATATAAACTTGGCACCATTTTCATTTAGGACCAATCAGGTATCATAAAAAGTCTTTTGGTGGAAACCCCATGTTGATATGACTTTCCTTTTTGGAGAACCAACGATTACAACAATTTTAAGATGGATGCCATCATGGCCATATTTGATATCAGATTGTCACCATTTCTATTTAGTACCAATTAGACATCATAAGAAGTCTTTTGTGTGAAAGCAATGTCAATATGACCAGCCATCTAGGTGAAGTAGTCTTAACAAGATTTTCAAGACAGCCATTGTGGCAGGCACGATTTTCATTTATGACTAACTAGACCTCATATGAAGTTTTTAAGTAAAACAAAAACCGCTCTCTAATATGAATATTCATTCAGGCGAAATGGTGATACCACCGTTTTCAAACTGGTCACTGTGGCAGGCATTCTGTAGGTCTGAATGACACCATTAGGACCAGCTAAACAAATTCTGAAAATCTTCATTGCACTCTTTTTTCAAACATAAAGGGATCCTGCACTTTTCTTCAATTTCTGACACAATTTAATTCTTAGTAACGCTTGTTCTCGGTGCACAATTTTTAACATGAAGCCACGAGTTCTCTCAAAGAAAAGACCAACAAAACTCACACTTTATATAATCAATTCCATTTGGCTTGTATTTTTTTCCTCACTTTATTTGTGGACATCGACACAAATATTTCTCCCTTGCCAGCTTTTTGAGACCGTAAAATAATTACATGAGAAATGTACGACTAGTTAGAATTGTCGTGTTTAACAAAGGGCTCATTGCCGAGTGGAGGAATTAAAAGCAAACAATTTCCACTAACCAATAAATGCTGAAGATAATGAAAATATTCTCAAGTCTCCTGCGATTGCCCTAATTCTGCCAATTTTTTGGTGATACTTTCCTATCTCAACTTTGTAAAGACGGTTTCATTACCTTCTGCATCTTTTAACTTCACTGACATTTATAACATAATAATGCTTTGAAATTTTTGCATTGTTATCTCTTACGATACACTCTTCTCGTCTGTGGTCAACAAAACTAAAAATCAGTTCTACCAATACCTCCTGCTATTTACTAACATCTATACACACACACATAATGCATGCAACTTTAGAGTATTCCATGACCTTTTCATATCAATTACCAACGTTATTCATATGAATGTTTCTTATGTGTACATTACAGTTTTTTAATGGCTTACACAATTGTGAAAAATTTGTTTCATTTGTTTTGAAGTAATGCCAGGCCCAGAAGCGTGAAGTGAATTTATAGGACTCTCTCTGAGACCTAAAAGATCTTTAGCAGTGTGCATCAACACATTTTTTCCTGCTTTCATAAAGGCTTCTTTTGGATTTTGTTTGTCGATGAGGACATTTTGCAAAAATTCTTTTCCTTGCGTTAAAGCGGCATCTTTTAAGGCATGTAATCGTCGAGTCACCATAGGTTTCAAAATAGGGGCTACCGTCCGAAAAGCCGATCGTAACATATCTCCTATACCATGTCCTCGTTGTCGAGCCACTCCTCGGTACACCGGATACATTTTTTGGGGTCAGTTACAATGCGTTGGAGAACCTTTTTCGAAAATGTAGTTTTACCGTGACTTTTCCTTTGTCAATGAATGGACGCAAACAGACCCAAACAAGCCCACCTGATTCAGCATCAAGCTCAAAACTCCAAATTACAAACATCAGAAAAACACAATATCAACTCAAACAACATTCAACAACACTAAAATCACCAAACAGTAAAAAGAAACAACAAACAAATAGGCAGCAAAAGGGGTCTGATGACCTTATAAAGCTGCACAATAGGTTTGGCGACTTTGAGGATATGGATGCAGAAGAAACGGCTCCATGTACTCAAAGTAGCTCCAAACCTACGAACAAAAAATGTAATCCCGTACTTCCTCCTGATAAATAAGCACATAGAAGTGTTCTCTCCGAAAGGTCTAACCTAATTACTACACCATCCCTAATTTAATTTCATAATGAAGAACACCATCTTACAATGGAATTGTCGAGGACTTAAAACCAACTACAATGATATTCTTCTGCTTTTAGGTGAACAAGATCCTGCAGTACTATGCCTGCAGGAAACATTTCTAAAAGAGACGGACAACATTACACTTAAAAATTACTCCCTTTTTAACACCCACTCAAAAAATGTTGATCGCGCCTCAGGAGGAGCTTCCGTTGTTGTGAACAATAGGGCCCCTCATCACGTTATTTCTTTAAATACAAATCTACAAGCCATTGCTGTAAGCGTCACTCTACATCAAGTGATTACTTTTTGTTCTATTTATATACCACCAAACACCAAATTACTACCAAATGACTTAGACAACCTCGTTCAACAGCTGCCCACCCCATTTGTTCTACTCGGGGATTTTAATGCCCATAACATTTTATGGGGATCAAATTACATAAATGACAGAGGAAAAAAGGTAGAAGATTTCATTTCTAGACACGATTTGTGTCTATATAACACGAAAACACCGACATATTTGCATCCAGGAACAGGTACATACACGTGCATCGATCTGTCAATTTGTTCTCCTTCGCTGCTTTTGGATTATGATTGGAAGGTCGCTGATGACCTTCACAGCAGTGACCACTTCCCAATCTCTCTTACGAATATTAACTCGACCATCGATGAGCAAATTCCACACTGGAAGAGATGCATTTTTAAACGTTAATGACCCTATTCAACATTTTACATCTATTTTAACTGAGATTGCAGAAGAATCCATTCCTAGTCCTGACCGAACCCTAAAAGAACACAAAAACCATGGTTCACTAAAGAATGTAAAGAAGCCATTAGACAACGCAGAGAAACATTGAGAAAATGTAATAACCGCCCGACGCCGGATAATTTAAGTACATACCGTTTATTTCGGGCTAAAGCTCGTCGCACGGTTAAAGAATGTAAAAAATCATCATGGAAAAAATATGTTTCTACTCTAAACTCTCGTTCCTCTATAAAGAAAGTATGGGACAGAGTCCGCAAAATAAATGGTAAGGGAAAACACAACTCTTTCCGACATCTAAAAGTAAACAATAACAACTTCCATTTCAAACATGACATAGCTAATATACTTGCTGAGAGCTTTTCAAAAAATTCATCATCGTCTAATTATTCATCAGATTTTCGAAAATTAAAAAGTCAAAAAGAAAAAAATACCTTTAAAATTCACATCCAGCAATTCAGAAAGTTATAATCAACCGTTTTCACTTTTAGAGCTTATGGAAGCTATGAACAAGGCCCATGACACATCCGCTGGGCCTGATGAAATACATTACCAGTTTTTGAAACATCTACCAGAACCATCATTAATCGCTCTTTTGGAAATTTACAATGATGTATGGATCACTGGCAATGTACCAAAAATTTGGAAAGAAGCAACAGTAATACCTATTCCCAAACCAGGTAAGGATAGCACAGATCCTACCAACTATCGTCCCATTGCGCTGACGAGCTGTATATGTAAAACAATGGAACGAATAATCAACACTCGGCTTGTTTGGTATTTGGAAACTAATAAGTGAATATCTCCTTTCCAAAGTGGCTTTAGATATGGCCGTAGTACCAATGATCATCTGGTTAGACTAGAAACATTTATTCGCGATGCTTTTATCAAGAAGGAACACTAAGTAGCTGTTTTCTTCGATCTAGAAAAGGCCTATGATACAACATGGAAGTACGGAATAATGAATGACCTGCACAATCTGGGTTTAAAAGGCCGTCTGCCCTCTTTTATATCGAACTTTCTCTCAAACAGAGAATTTAAGGTACGAGTGGGTTCCACCCTCTCAGATATGTACGAACAAGAAATGGGTGTGCCCCAGGGCAGTATTTTATCTGTAACACTTTTCAACATCAAAATTAATAGCATTACCAAGTGTTTGGCTCCTTTTATGGATTGCTCAATGTATGTTGATGATTTCCTAATATGCTATCGATCCAAGCACATGCATACAATTGAAAGACAACTGCAACAAAATATAAACAAGATTCAAAATTGGGCCAATGCCAACGGTTTCAAATTCTCAAAATCGAAAACAGTATGCATGCATTTCTGTCAGTTACGAAGACGTCATGATGAACCTAAACTCACACTGGACGGAACACCTATACCACTTGTGGAGGAAACAAAGTTTTTAGGTATAATCTTCGACAGAAAACTTACCTTTATTCCACACATAAAGAACTTGAAAGCTAAATGCTTGAAATCGCTAGATCTACTCAAAGTAGTAGCGCACACTGACTGGGGCGCTGATAGAAAAGTCATTCTAAATTTATATAGAACTTTTATTCGATCCAAACTAGACTATGGTTGTGTTGTTTACGGTTCAGCCAGAAAATCATACTTAAAGACGCTTGACCCAATTCACCACCAAGGAATAAGACTCTCTCTGGGAGCATTTAGGACATCTCCATGTGAAAGCCTTTTGGCTGAAGCAAATGAGCCACCACTATCACATCGTAGAGAAATGCTGTCTCTACAATATGCCCTCAAATTAAAATCGAACCCTTTGAATCCTGCTTTTTCGGCTGGATTTCAACCAAAATACAAAACATTATACGAAAACAAACCAAATGCCATACCTGCCTTTGGCATTAGAATATCACCCAGCCTTGACAATACAAAAGTTTACCTTTCTAAAATCCAGAAGATGTCCATTTCTGAAACGCCTCCCTGGCTACTTAAACAACCAACAGTACTTTTTACACTACACGACGGCAAGAAATTGGAGACAAACCCTTCCATCTTTCATAACACTTACCACGAACTCCTTACTGAATTTAATAACTACACAAGAATTTACACTGATGGGTCCAAGGAAAAAGAAAAGGCTGCTGCAGCCTTCGTTAGTGGAAATCACACTACAAAAGTTCGCTTGCCAGACGGTGCCTCGATTTTTTCAGCCTAAATCAGGGCAATAGACCTTGCCCTGAAATATATCGAAAGCAAACATATTTTAAACTCCATCATCTTCTCGGATTCACTATCAGTACTTCAGTCACTTCACAATAGGAAATTGGAAAATCCACTACTGACCAACATTCTCATGAAACATACCGAGCTGTGTACCTCCCACAATATAGTGTACTGTTGGCTACCCAGCCATATCGGTATTAAAGGTAACGAAAAAGCTGATCGCGCTGCTAAAATGGCCCTATCCCTAGAACCATCTGATTTTAAAATACCATACACTGATTTTAAATCTAGTATCAAAAAGTGTTTACTTAATAAGTGGCAGGCATCATGGGATGATGCAATGAATAACAAGCTACATATAATAAAACCAACCCTCGGCGACTGGGCTCCTTCCTACAGAACCATCCGTAAAGACGAGGTAGCCACTGCAAGAATTAGAATTGGTCATACTTGTGTAACCCATTCCTACATACTAAAGGGCGAAGACCCACCTGATTGTGTTTCTTGCAATGAACCCTTCACTGTCAAACATTTTATGATAGATTGTATCGATCTCCAACCTACACGCGATCGTTACTATAATGTTCAACACATGAAGGAACTTTTTGATACAGTAAACGTACTCTGCATTTTAAATTACTTGAAAGAAGTTAACATCTATTCTAAAATCTAACTTTAGAGCAATCACTTTGAGTATTTTTAGAATATATGTACAGTCGTTCATTCTAAGTATCTTTACTCGTACTCATAGACACACCATTTACATTACCCGTTGATCGGGAAACTTCATATATTACCCTCACCACTTCATCGTTTACATTTTAATATTTTGAGTCTATTATCCCTGGTGGATAATGAATCTTTTAACATTTGTAAATTATTTTTCATACAAACTTTTCTATGGCGCTAAATAGCCTCACAGTGCTGATGCGCCGTTAAACCACAATCAATCAATCAATCAATCACTTTTCCTTTGGCAACGAATGGCACACCTTGTCCCAAATCTCCTTTTATACTAATGTTGACACTGTCAAAATACGATTTACTGACTGGAAGATAATGAGGGTGTAGAAATTCACGGTGAACGTGATATGTGTTTCCACCACCTTCTTCGTACGCACCAACAGCAGTATCCACTTTGAAAGGAATGACTCAGTAACGGAGCGGCTGTGTCCCACCACGTTGTATTCTACCACATCGGAGTACACAAACAATAAATTCAATCCTTCGTTCAATTCGATGGGGTATTTTAAAAAAATCTCCGAAATCTACGTTGTCTTTGATTGTTTTCTTGGGACCTTTAAAAGTAAGTCCAACCAAAAGAGCATACAACCCAGGAGAAAAAGTGATAGCTAAGATATTTTCGTTGGTTGTTTCCTTCTCCCTCCAATTCGTAAAAAAATGTATCAAGAGACGGCGTGCCACAGAATGGTAACTGATCTGTACCCATTTATCGGCTTTCTTTAAGGCTTTGTCAAATTGGGCTTCGAAGATGGTCGCAATCGTGTCCACCAAATGTTTAGCCCCAAAATAATACCCCACAGGAATGCTCATCTCATAATAGTACCTAGAAGTGACACCACTGGTACCAGGTACTAGTTTTTTGTTAAAACCCAAACCAGGATCATTGGTGTTCAAGAATTCTTGCATATTTTGGTTTAAGATTTCCACTTCTAATTTGGTTTGATGTGCGTAGATGTTTTTGTTTTGCGTAGGATGAATGATTTCTACCAAAGCCATTTTCCAATGAGCTTCGTGATCCAATTGGAGGGTCTGAGGTAATTTGGCCGTGAAACAACATAAGGTGTTTTTGGGAAACACATCCATGGAACTGTCACTAGGTAAAGTTAAATAAAATTGGTCATTCATAGTAGTTCCAAAGTTTTGGTGTCCGAGGAGTCACTCAAGTTCAAAGGAGAATGATGTTCAAACGGTTCCAAAAGAGGACTACTATGGTGACTGGAAGAAGGTGGACTGGCGTTGGTCGTACTCCCGTGGTGTTGGCTGCTGTTGTTGTGACTGTCCGTCGTAAATTTCAAAGAGGGACTGGGTAAAAGATAACCGATGCAACTGCTGAGTAAAATGGTCCACAATTGTTTGTACCCTTGTTGCAAACTCAAATTGGCAATGGCTGCTCCGATGACACAATACACCACAAAGATTTGGCAGAAAAAGACGATTTGATATTTAGGCACACGTTCTCCGCACCACACCCAGAGCGGTTGTTTTTTGTAATTCTTTAAGAGAGGAACTCTGCGAAGGAGTCGAGGTCGTGGTTGCTGTGTTGAATGGCATGTTGGGTTACTTCTTCCTTTTATAGTCGACGACTTGGGAAGCGGCAATCCAAGAATCAAAACTAGGAGGATATCCTTTCCACGTACTGTGACTTCTTCTACTCGACGTTTACCCACTTTGCGTGTTCTTTGTTCGAGAATGCTTTCGATGTCGTACAAGGCCTCTTCTTTTTTGGTCACTCGTTGTAACTCAGGCAAGTAAAATGTTTCTTTGAGCACTTCACCGTGCATGTCTTCCAATTTATAGACGGGAGGATGGCGTCCACGCACGGGTGTAGTGACACGAAACAATTCGGTGGTCCAGTTGGGTAAATAATCTTTGTCAAAAGTGCGTTTGGTTTTTCTGATGCGAACCCAATCTCCCGTCTTCAACTCCAGCAGGGTTGTCTTCTGATGTCTCCATTTAGGGGTACCAAACAATCGATCAAACACTGTCACTTCGTTTTCAGGGCTGACTTCTTCAGGGGCACGTCCGATGCTACGATGGTACGATTGATTGTACGCTTTGACCAAACGTGTAACACGTCGATGTACTTGAGAGTGTGTTGATGTGTAAAATATTTCCACATTCGTTCTTTCAAAGTTCTTTGAAAACGTTCCATGACACTGGCTTTGGTTTCAGGATTTTCGGTGGTAAAAATATGAATGTGTCTTTGTTTCAATTCTTTTTGAAAAGCTTGGTTTAGAAATTCGGTGCCTTTGTCGGTTTGCCATCGTAAAGGATGACGGCCACTTTGTTTCAAGACCAGTTTTAAGGCCCGTACCAATTTGGTACTACTTTTAGAAGTCAAAGGCACGACCCAAGCAAATTTGGAAAACACGTCGATGACACAAAACAAATATTTGTGACCACGATTGTAGGTTGCCAAATGAGAGACGTCGGCTAAATCGGCTTGCCATTGATGATCGGTGCCCTCCACTTTGGGTTGACTTCTAGAAATAGCGAACAGATTTTCAAGATGGCTGCTATGGCAGTCAAATTGGAGGAGTAGTACTATTTTCATTCAGGACCAAATAGATCTTGGCATGAATGTGTGTTAAATTTCATGACAATCCTCAAGCAGTTTAGGAGGAGTAACGGTAACAAACTTGTGCTCACGAACAGACAGACAATGGATGACGGACAACAGATCATCCCATAACCTCTTCTGGTCTATGACCAGTAGATCTAAAACTCAATGTATACAGACCTACCCACTTATATTGACATCACTTATGTTGCCAAACCTCCTATGTCGACAAAAAAGCAAAGACCCGGTCCTATGGTCTATTGTTATTACCAAATTTGTCATGCTTATGTCGAGATAAAAAATAAATGTATATGTCAAGAGAAGCTCCAGGTTCCAGCTTGACCAAATCCTTTGTTTTCTAATCATTTACGTTGACAAGCTGCCAGTTCTGACCCAGGCTTTAATGTTGCCATCGGATTACCAAAGAAGTATTTGTTTCGTCCTCCAAAGTTAGCCTTTCACAGCAACTTCAATAAATAAATGCATGCGCCATTCATCAAAGCAAACCGGGTACAATCTTCACTAAAAACAACGCACCCTTGTCAAGGAAAGCATCATCAAACTTGAATACAAACAATGGAATCTTATCGATTTTTGGCTTTTCCAAAGTGATCGGTGATTGAAACACATTAATTGTGCTATGAATGTCCTTTTCTGCCAGAAGAAAAGTAACTTTAGTTATGCTTATGATGGCTACCAACGGCAGCTTAAAATGCAAATTCTACTTGTGCTTAATTAAGACATTAAAAAAAAGTCATTGAATGTTTTGCGGCCAGAGAGAATTCATAACATGTTGACAGGTTTTCATTTCCCTATGTATAGCCTCATCCCCTTGGTAGCCTCAGTAACATGATTACACTTTTTTCCTTAGGCAGAGCAAAATCGAGGCTAATTTAAGTACATGTAGCATATGTAAATAACAACTATACAGCCATGTGCTATTGGCAACAATGAGGAATACCATTTTTTATATACGTGTTTTCTAACAGGATGTGACCAATACATGAATTTTTTAACACGTTACCTATAATCGAATTCAAAGATTTTTCATATTCATGCACTTAACACATCATTGATTTTATTACACAAAGGTAACAAAATGTAAGTTGTCAATATACAAGTGTACTTCACACTGGTTTTGTCTTTACTCAAAATTTTTCCATTGTTTATTTCTCAAAGTGTACATCATACTCACTGATGACAGGTCACCCCTTACAGAGCAATTTCACTTGTACGTGTGTCAAAGAGAATGTGCTTTTTTTAAAGCCCCCCCCCCCCCCCCCCCCCCCCCATCTCGACATTATTGCCTCAAACCCAAGGATGTTGACATAAACGGGTAGGACTGTAGCATAATTTTAAGAGATAAGTCGTACTAAATATTCAGTTCTGGTTTTAATTTTTACCGGATACAAATCTTCATCTTGTGGTGACATTCTCTGAATCTCAAGTGCAGGTCCTTCAAATTCCTCTAATGATAACTGCTGACCTAGAAGTGTAAGAATGTGAAAGTTACATATCTGGCATACTTTCATATTTCTACAGCAAGAACTTTGTTACCTTATAAAGACGTCTCAAATGCACATGAAAGAGAAAATTTGAACAAACAATTTTGACAATTCAAAAGAAAAAAACCACGAATGTCAGTAAGCTGTAAACATATGATCTTTGACGTTGGACGTGAACTTGACTTTGTGAGTGGAAACTCAAATTTGGTTCAGAACACTGCATTTAAAAGCCTCCACTGGGGCATTGATGTTGAAGCAGTGAAGCAAACTGGACAGACGACACCTATTAGTTATGATACATGTGTGCAAAACATACTTCAGGCATTAAAAATGGATGGATTGGACATGAAATTACTGGGTATAGTTGAAGGAATGGTATATCTAAAGTTTTGGCCTCAGACGAAACCTTGGCCTTGAATGCAGATGCACGAATTTAGTCCAAGACATACCATCTAGTCATGATATATATATATATACGCAGAGTTTCATGAAGATAATTCCTGGCAATAAAAGTTAAAATGGACAAAACAATTACAAAATAGACCTGGAATATAAACTATGTTAGAAAGTTTTCTGTTTCAGTGAGTACAGTTGAGATGCTGCATCTCTGCCCATTAAACTGATTAGAAACTAAATAAATGAATCAAAATTCATCACCAAGAAAGTTTGTTGAAATGCTTTACCGATGCCGAGTTTTATGTAATTGCGTGACTTCAACGAAATGACACTGAGATGATGAAAACTGGTTAGTAGAAAATTAGATTCCAGAACAGAATTTGAATGTATGAAGATCAAAATGGCTGACAGTACTGAAGCGGCAGTCATGTAGATGCCGATTTTGGTGAAAAAAATTTGGGGGAAATTTATATTTTATTCACTGGGGATCGTGATCTTGTTCAAATCGATTGAACCAAGCAGATGATAACTAGTTAATTGGTATTTCTGACTCGGATATTGACGACGATGAAGACTTGGATGATTTTAAAGTTAACTGGACATTTTGAGAACTTCACTTCTCATAAAGTTCGCCCATATACCAATGTTGGATGTGTGCATAATGTTATGAAATTTTACAGAATTCCTGGAAATCAACCAAAATAAACCCAGAATAACCATGATATTATTACATTAGAATTTATTGTGAAATAAAAATACTGAACCAAAATGAAAAGCTGTGTCAACTTACCAGTAAGGATCATTCTGTTTGCACTCTCCAATTCTCATGCGAGTAAATTTAATAAAATTGTAATAACTTTTGAAATTCTTTATGGATTTTTATTATTCACTTTCTTAAATGGCATAAAATTCCCCACATTTCATACACTTACATATAGGAGGTGAAATGACTATTGCAGATACGAAAATTGCATTAAAAGTCATAAAAAAACATGTAAAAAGGTAAAGTATGACTGGAAACATATCCCGTTTGAAATAGTCATCTACAATGGTAACTGTATTTTTTGCCATGGAAACCATTGTTTTTCTTTCAGACATAGTGACCTTGACCTTTTCACTTTTGACCCCCAAATCATTGCGCTTCTTCACTATCACAAGTGCAAGCCACCCACAACTTTTAGACAAGATCTGTGATTTAAAAGAAATGTTATTGTGCAGAAACCATTTTTCTTCTATAATTCGGTGACCTCGACCTTTGAACCCCAAAAGCAACTGCCTTCTTCCTTAGCCAAGTGCAAGCCATCCACAAAGCTTGGTTGAGGTTATGTCTTGTAGAACTGATGTTGTCGTGCAGAAACCATTTTGCTTCTTTCGTCACTGTTGCCTTTACCTTTGACCCTTTGACTTTAAAATCAATATGGTTCATCCATACACCAAGTACAAGCCATCCTCAAAGCTGGAAAACTATGGATTATGGAGAATTCAAATTGCTGCTTGGAAACCATTTTTCTTCTTTCAGTCACAGCGATATTGACCTTTGGAGGCTAAAATCTACAGGGATTTGCTTCACCCTCAAACCATCTCTAAAGTTTGGTTGCCATATATGGTGCAGAACTCGAGTCATAGTGCAGAAACCATTTTTCTTCTTTCAGTCAGGACCCTGACCATTGATCTTCAGACTCTGAAACTGATAGCTTCTTTCTTATCCAAAATGCAAGCTATGCTCAAAACTTGGTAACTGTAGATGGTGGAGAACTAAAGTTATGGTGGGGACCAGTGATTCGAAAGCGAAATGTTTAGGCCCTAACAATGGAATGATGCACAAGTCGAAACAGCCAGCTGACACGACCAGTCTTACTCTAGCTATATAGACCCCACAGTAATACAGAATGATGCATCAGTTGTAACACCGAACTGACACAACCAGTCTTCTTCTATCTGTATAGATACCACAACACTATGGAATGATGCACAAGTCGAACGGTCAGAGACTAGTCTTTCTCTAGTTATATTGAGCCACAACACTATCGAATGATGCATGACTTGGAACACCCAGCTGACACAACCCAGTCTTATGCTAACTATATAGACCCCACAACACTATCGAATGATGCATGACTTGGAACACCCAGCTGACACAACCCAGTCTTATGCTAACTATATAGACCCCACAACACTATCGAATGATGCATGACTTGGAACACCCAGCTGATACAACCCAGTCTTATGCTAACTATATAGACCCCACAACACTATCGAATGATGCATGACTTGGAACACCCAGCTGACACAACCCAGTCTTATGCTAACTATATAGACCCCACAACACTATCGAATGATGCATGACTTGGAACACCCAGCTGACACAACCCAGTCTTATGCTAGCTATATAGACCCCACAACACTATCGAATGATGCATGACTTGGAACACCCAGCTGACACAACCCAGTCTTATGCTAGCTATATAGACCCCACAACACTGGAATGATGAATCAGTTGGAACAGTGCCCAATTGACACAACCAATCTTACTCTATCTATATAGACACCCCACAACACTACAGTATGGTTCAATAGCTGGAACAACCAGTTGACACAACCAGCCTTGTTATATCTATAGAGACCACACAACACTGGAATGATGAATCAGTTGGAACAGTGCCCAATTGACACAACCATTCTTGCTCTATCTATATAGACACCCCACAACACTATGGAATGAGGCATCCGTTGGAACACCCAGCTGACACTACCAGTTTTACTCTATCTATACAGACCCAACAACACTACAGAATGATGCAATAGCTGGAACAGCCAGCTGACACAACCAGTCGTGCCGTATCTATATAGACCCCACATCATTTAATTGTCATTTTTGTGTGAAATTTCTATGTTGCTTTGTACTGTTTGGATAGAATTTGGATGCCAATATTTCAAATATGTCACGCTACAGTTGGTTATGATTGGTGGTTATTGTTTTACCCTGGACTTGAACAAACAATAACCACTAATCAGAATTGTATGTAACATATTTCACTGCGTGACACACCGGAAATGTAGCCATCAATTCGATCCAAGTAGACAATATGCGATGCAACTGATAAATTTCGCTTAAAAGTGGTTATTAAATGATCAGTAAAGCACTTAAATCATACATGGGGAACAAATCTGCAATGTATTCCTTCCGTTGATGCATGCTATCAGTGGCTGATGATTCAGAGAGGATAAACTAAATAGCATGGAATTGAGGCGAGGGAAGGGGGCAGATTTCGAAGCACGTGAGTTAGTCACCTTGTGTTCATTTGTAGAAGGCGAGGTTGTGTTGTCAATAGTTTTTAATTTTTACTGACAGAAATAAGTGCATGTATTTGCTACGGCTGTCCCAGATGAATTCTCAATTTAAAGAATGAAAAGGAAAAGGACTAATAATTATTCACGATTGGCGAAGATTAAAGTAACTTGTATCGATTCTTCCCCTCTTGTATCGATATAGAAAAAGTATCGATACATCGATTAATCGTTTCGCCCCTTCTTACCAACGAAGATAGCTGGGAATAATCATAACGGCTTCCATAGACAACGACATGTCACATGTATATTTCTCCAATTTAAACCTTTCATAAATGTCTGTGTTCTTTCAAGTCGAGGCATGTGAATCTCACCATACTGAAAAACAAGCTCTGACTGGCCACTGAGGCAGTCATACTGGACATCTGAGCACACCATTTTCATTTACAACCAACCAGATATGTATGCAGTAGTGTTTAACAGCACGTCAGCACAAAAGTTGCTTTGTATTGCCAACAAAAAATCAAGTTTGAAAATTCTAAAAATGAATTCCACAAGAAAGTCAGAGTTTTCACTCGCTTGTGTCAGAATTTCATTCCATCAGGAAAAAGACATCACAGTAAATATAGTCCGATTACAGCAATTAGACCTGAAGCTGTTGAACAGTGTCAATATATGTTGCTAAGTGTGAGAGATATTTTTGAAAATTCGTCCTCTAGTTCCCGTCAGTCGACCGGGGAACACACTATACAAAAGCGTTTATGTTGGAAGTAAGACGGCACACTCAAACAACATAAAATATCAGCGTGGACGCCTTACATTTTAGGACTAATGCACTGTCCACCATCTTAATATTGGTCCTCGGTCACCTTTTGCAAATTCTCGACCTCATGTTATTTCAAGCTGAAATTTGAATATCTCCTACATATGGTTACATAGAAATGTTTTGTGAACATTAAGCTTTAAGATTGAAATGACAATCAATTTATTCTTAAAGCTGAATGTTCACAAAAACATTTCTTTATAACCGTATGTAAGAAATATGCAAATTGCAAGATCAATGATTTGACCAAGTGACAAAAGACCAATATTAACAATGGTTCATGCTACACGTGCTTGAATGTTTTCGGTGAATTTATTTTCTTGATTATGTATAACTAGACTTTAACAGAGATGCATTTTTAAACGTTAATGACCCTATTCAACATTTTACATCTATTTTAATTGAGATTGCAGAAGAGTCCATTCCTAAGTCCTCACCGAACACTAAAAGAACACAAAAACCATGGTTCACTAAAAAATGTAAAGAAGCCATTAGACAACGCAGAGAAGCATTGAGAAAATTTAATAACCGCCCGACGCCCGATAATTTAAGTACATACAGTTTATTCCGGGCTAAAGCTCGTCGCACGGTTAAAGAATGTAAAAGATCATCATGGAAAAAATATGTTTCTACTCTAAACTCTCGTTCCTATATAAAGAAAGTATGGGACAGAGTCCGCAAAATAAATGGTAAGGGAAAACACAACTCTTTCCGACATCTAAAAGTAAACAATAACAACTTCCATTTCAGACATGACATAGCTAATATACTTGCTGATAGCTTTTCAAAAAATTCATCATCGTCTAATTATTCATCAGATTTTCGAAAATTAAAAAGTCAAAAAGAAAAAAATACCTTTAAAATTCACATCCAGCAATTCAGAAAGTTATAATCAACCGTTTTCACTTTTAGAGCTTATGGAAGCTATGAACAAGGCCCATGACACATCCGCTGGGCCTGATGAAATACATTACCAGTTTTTGAAACATCTACCAGAACCATCATTAATCGCTCTTTTGGAAATTTACAATGATGTATGGATCACTGGCAATGTACCAAAAATTTGGAAAGAAGCAACAGTAATACCTATTCCCAAACCAGGTAAGGATAGCACAGATCCTACCAACTATCGTCCCATTGCGCTGACGAGCTGTATATGTAAAACAATGGAACGAATAATCAATGCTCGGCTTGTTTGGTATTTGGAAACCAATAATTTAATATCTCCTTTCCAAAGTGGCTTTAGATATGGCCGTAGTACCAATGATCATCTGGTTAGACTAGAAACATTTATTCGCGATGCTTTTATCAAGAAGGAACACTAAGTAGCTGTTTTCTTCGATTTAGAAAAGGCCTATGATACAACGTGGAAGTACGGAATAATGAATGACCTGCACAATCTGGGTTTAAAAGGCCGTCTGCCCTCTTTTATATCGAGCTTTCTCTCAAACAGAGAATTTAAGGTACGAGTGGGTTCCACCCTCTCAGATATGTACGAACAAGAAATGGGTGTGCCCCAGGGCAGTATTTTTTCTGTAACACTTTTCAACATCAAAATTAATAGCATTACCAAGTGTTTGGCTCCTTTTATGGATTGCTCCCTATATGTTGATGATTTCCTAATATGCTATCGATCCAAGCACATGCATACAATTGAAAGACAACTGCAACAAAATATAAACAAGATTCAAAATTGGGCCAATGCCAACGGTTTCAAATTCTCAAAATCGAAAACAGTATGCATGCATTTCTGTCAGTTACGAAGACGTCATGATGAACCTAAACTCACACTGGACGGAACACCTATACCAGTTGTGGAGGAAACAAAGTTTTTAGGTATTATCTTCGACAGAAAACTTACCTTTATTCCACACATAAAGAACTTGAAAGCTAAATGCTTGAAATCGCTAGATCTGCTCAAAGTAGTATCCCACACTGACTGGGGCGCTGAAAGAAAAAATTCATTCTAAATTTATATAGAACTTTTATTCGATCCAAACTAGACTATGGTTGTGTTGTTTACGGTTCAGCCAGAAAATCATACTTAAAGACGCTTGACCCAATTCACCACCAAGGAATAAGACTCTCTCTGGGAGCATTTAGGACATCCCCATGTGAAAGCCTTTTGGCTGAAGCAAATGAGCCACCACTATCACATCGTAGAGAAATGCTGTCTCTACAATATGCCCTCAAATTAAAATCGAACCCTTTGAATCCCGCTTTTTCGGCAGTATTTCAACCAAAATACAAAACATTATGCGAAAACAAACCAAAATGCCGTACCTGCCTTTGGCATTAGAATATCACCCAGCCTTGACAATACAATAGTTGACCTTACTAAAATCCAGAAGATGTCCATTTCTGAAACGCCTCCCTGGCTACTTAAACAACCAACATTACTTTTTACACTACACGACGGCAAGAAATCGGAGACAAACCCTTCCATCTTTCATAACACTTACCACGAACTCCTTACTGAATTTAATAACTACACAAGAATTTACACTGATGGGTCCAAGGAAAAAGAAAAGGCTGCTGCAGCCTTCGTTAGTGGAAATCACACTACAAAAGTTCGCTTGCCAGACGGTGCCTCGATTTTTTCAGCCTAAATCAGGGCAATAGACCTTGCCCTGAAATATATCGAAAGCAAACATATTTTAAACTCCATCATCTTCTCGGATTCACTATCAGTACTTCAGTCACTTCACAATAGGAAATTGGAAAATCCACTACTGACCAACATTCTCATGAAACATACCGAGCTGTGTACCTCCCACAATATAGTGTACTGTTGGCTACCCAGCCATATCGGTATTAAAGGTAACGAAAAAGCTGATCGCGCTGCTAAAATGGCCCTATCCCTAGAACCATCTGATTTTAAAATACCATACACTGATTTTAAACCATGTATCAAAAAGTGTTTACTTAATAAGTGGTAGGCATCATGGGATGATGCAGTGAATAACAAACTACATATAATAAAACCAACCCTCGGCGACTGGGCTCCTTCCTACAGAACCATCCGTAAAGACGAGGTAGCCACTGCAAGAATTAGAATTGGTCATACTTATGTAACCCATTCCTACATACTAAAGGGCGAAGACCCACCTGAGTGTGTTTCTTGCAATGAACCCTTCACTGTCAAACATTTTATGATAGATTGTATCGATCTCCAACCTACACGCGATCGTTACTATAATGTTCAACACATAAAGGAACTTTTTGATACAGTAAACGTACTCTGCATTTTAAATTACTTGAAAGAAGTAAACATCTATTCTAAAATCTAACTTTAGAGCAATCACTTTGAGTATTTTAGAATATATGTACAGTCGTTCATCCTAAGTACCTTTACTCGTACTCATAGACACACCATTTACATTACCTCGTTGATCGGGAAACTTCATATATTACCCTCACCACTTCATCGTTTACATTTTAATTGTTTGACTCTATTATCGCTGGTCGATAATGAGCCTTTTAACATTTGTAAATTATTTTTCATACAAACTTTTCTATGGCACTAAATAGCCTCACAGTGCTGATGCGCCGTTAAACCACAATCAATCAATCAATCAATATTTTCTTGAATTCCGTGTATTCAAATTATGCAGAAAACATTCCATTCTGACATTTATAATTCTGGAAAAATCATGCCTTGCTAATGAACGGCACACATCAGCCATTTTGTATGAACAGGACGTTCCTACAAAATGGCTGCTGTGTGCGGTTCCCTAGCACACATTTTTCTCTGCACTAATCCCCCCCCCCCTCAATCACCGCAGAAAAAATGTTACGGTAAGCAATTGTCTAATACAGAAATATGCCCCGTATCTGGGCATGTTTCTAAGTATATATATATATATATATATATATATATATATATATATATATATATATATATATATATATATATATATATATATATATATATATGTAAATATATATATATATTAAAAATAACATGACTTTTAAAGTGTTGGTATAAAGCAATTTAATAGACCAATACTGTTGGTCTATCAAATTGTGATCCGCCCATGGCGCATGAATACGCATATATAAACATGGTTTCAACAGTGCTTATTGCTGCTATCCTCTCTAGATCAGTGATGAATTTCCACTTATTAATCATTATCGACATGAGAAAATAACGAGAACAAATGTTAATAATCCCCGTTTTCTAAATGAATTAAACATGGTACACAATTTCATTGAAATCCACTCTGTTTTCCCTTTTATCTCTCTCTCTCTCTCATGCATAAGGGACACACATACGTGGAAATATATGGAGAAAGAGAGAGAAAACTAAAAAGAATTTGAGCTGGATGAAACCCTTGAACTTTAACTTACACCAAGTAACCTTACAATAACCTGGGTCGTCGTAATGGTACGCTTACACTTTTCATGGGATTTATCTACAGTGTTCACAATACGAATAATACAAAGTTGCAATAGCCTGTCGATACTGTACAGTAAATTTCTTGGTTAGGAGGCACACACATACTGTTTAATGCTTTTTTTAAAAATTTTTTAAAGCTATATTAGGGTTTTAAATATTAAAATTTCCGAAGGCCGATCTCCGTTTCTCTCTCTCTCTCTCTCGCTCTGTTGGTTGGTCAGGCAGTAGACTAATTGACCAACAGAGAAACGTAGGGATGGACAATTTTTAAAAAATCTTATGCTAAGTCCCCCCCCCCCTCTTTCTCTCTATCTGTCTCTCTGTTGGTTGTTATGTCTCGGCATATCAGTTTATCAGTATTACTACAGTGTATCTCTCTCTCTCTCTCTGGACCATCGTCGCAAGCAACGGGCGAAAATCCGTGAAAAAACGAGCGTAGCGGATTTTCGCCTGTCATGCGACGATGTCTCTGAACCTATGAATGATGGTAAAATTTATGGGTAAACCGACCGACGGAAAGGCGAAAGAGAGAGATGGAGGATACAAACAATCTTATGGTCGGTAGCAATGTTAATTAAAGCATAATAATAACTTAGATCAACTGTAAATAAATTTTAATGTTTGAATTACCTCTTGTTGGCTCGTCATTTAGCTTAGTCTATATTCCACACTCGTTTCAATATACTCGGCGGTGCCTGAATGGCTGCGCGTTCAGTGTTCAAGAAGATAACTATGCGGTGTTTTTAGTGCTTTACTTTCTTCACTTAAACCATCTTTCATGTTTAAATCATAAGTATGTTTTATATTCGTTTAATCAATATGAATGAAAATTGAAGCTTAAAAAAAAGAAAAGAAGCAAGTTATCAATTTGCAAATAGAATTGTGAATAGCCGCATAAGGTACAGAACTACATTTTGTAGCGGACACACTGGGCAGGGATGTGAAGAGTTCACTCACTCCGTCAATACACAGTATCCTGTAGTCAATCTTAACTCCGTTGGAAATGCAAGTATGTGTATTTGTATGTGATATAAATAAAATATATGTATAGTATGTACGCTGTATCTTTGATATACAACTCGTTGTATAAATTTGTTCTTTAAAGGGGAAATCGGCAAACCTCGTTTCCTTTTAATGAAAAATTTATATATCTCGTAGTATATCAATGATACAGAGTATATACTACACACACACACACATATATATATATATATAACGGAAATTTAACATGTTTGCCTTTTATTTGATTTTTACATTTTTTGGAAGGGTTTACTTTCCTCATTTTTGTGTGCAATTCTTCATTGTTACATTTTTCAAACTTTACCTATAGTTGGCACCAGAGTCACTATTGTGCTGAGATGCGTGAAAACGCTACATACATACGTACATATATACATACATGAACTCTGGAAGAAAAGATCCAGCTAGGACGATTGAGCATTGTGGCCGTTATGCCAGGATAATATATCTGGGATATAATATTAAACAGTATGTCATACATGACGCTTATTTTCACGAATGAAAAAATGTATTGGTTACAAACGTTAATGGATCGTATAAACTATTGCATGGTATAAAAATTGTGATTGAATTAACTTTGCATTAAGGAAGTCTTGCTCATGATGCTGGAATAGTACAAACAGACTTAGATCTTTCCATTAAACTTTTGACGTGTTACGCTTGTTTAATAAACGGCCATCGGGCGCGAATTTGCTGCGCTCTTTTTAATGAACGTGGTGCTGAGGTGCCATAAAACACTGTTAAAGTTACATCCATAATAAAAAGTGAACAAGGCTTCCACACACGCAGTGAGTTCAAACCTGAAACACACATGCAGACCGTACTTGTTTAAACACTAAAGTCTGGACCAGTTCTTTTATAAATCGTACACCACCTCCGGTCTTCGAAAGTATTTACCCGGCAGTTACTATCTAGATGAGGGTTATTTAATCCCATTATACCTTATAAATTTCAAACCAAACATTTTTCCGTCTGCGCAAACTTTTTTAATTCAGAAAAATAAAGTTGTTCACGGCTAGTGTAATGTTAAAGAAATGCTATATATATTACAATGACAGACTAATACACTTCGTAAGGCAGGGCCGTCTTAACAACATTGTAGGCTCTTGGCAAAGAATGCACTGGGGCCCCCTACCGGCCCTACCCACCTACAGGAATAAAAATGTAAAATAAAAATAAACGGTCAATAAAATTAAACATAGTTTTATTGATACTAAAAAAAACACAAAAAAACAACAACAACAAACAAAAAAAAAAAACAAAAAAAAAAAAAAAAAAAAAAAAAAAAAAAAAAAAAACCCCCCCAAAAAACAAATCAAAATCAAAATCAATAATAGTTCAAAAACATTTAAACATATAAACGATAATTAATTGGTACACCATACAGACGGAGATGAATTATTATTATCGATGGATAGAATGAATTATTTATTATAAATCAACATAATCGTTTGCGTAATTTTTTTGCAGAGAATTGATTTAAAAGTGGTTTAAAGTCAATGGTCTTCAGGATGTCATTTTCCATGCACATGAGTGAAAGCCAGTTCAAACGTTGCTGCCCCATTTTACTGCGAAGGTGATTCTTTATGAGCTTCAATCGTGAAAATGAACGTTCCCCTGTACAGTTGGTTATCATCATGGACATGAACACTCTGAGTGCAATTTCAACATTAGGAAATACAGATTTCAAGTTGTCTGAAATTATTTTTTTGTATAACGCAGGGAGAGTTTCACAATTTTCATCAAGAACCATGTAGTGCTTGATATGCTTGCATTCATTTAGAAGGTCATCATTATTAAGGTCTTTGTGATACATATTAGCTAGATCTTCACACTTTTTGTTTAGCTCATCAGAATCAATTGTTTTTAATTTAGTGAAGAATGAAAACAGATTTCCAATCCACGAATAAGCTTCTGCACGTTTTGTCAGGTCAGATTTCAGAGAGTCCAGAATAGGGAGGAATGTTTCAACCTTGAACTTTTCACTTTTATCATTTTTATGTAGAAGTATCTCTTCTTCTGGTCCATCATATCTACTAAGACGTACACTTCGCTTTCGTTCCCGTTTCTTCGCATCGCTATAATCCAATTCTGGACACCTACTCCTGGCCTTCAGTTCATAGTCACTAAATTTGTCTCTAATTTCTTGAAGATACGTTTTCAGAGACTCAAGAAGATTTATGGCTACAAGTATGTCCACATCTTTTGACTGCAGGACCTTACTTGTTTTGTTCACTCTTTCCAGAATGTCGTTCCAAAGAATTGTCAGAATGATCGTTTCCAGGTTCTCCATTTTCTTGCTCAGTCCTTCTGCCTCTCGTCTCGTATTCACTTCCTGATCAGTGTCAGCTGATATAGAATCCAGCGCATCTTGAATTTTTTCGAAACCTCCATGCAGAGCATGGACGGCATCAAAATGTGACGACCATCTCGTGTCAGACAGACGCTTGACGACGACGAGAGATTTTCCTAAAGAAGATATCAGAACATTCCATCGATGTGTAGAAGCTGAGAAAAAGGAATATAGGCGCTGAACAAAGTCAAAGAATTTTCCAACCTGTAGACAACACTCTGCTGCATTTACTCCCACCAAGTTCAGGCTTTGTCCAGCACAGGGGACATACACGGCGAACTCGTTCAGTTGACGAATCCGTGCTTGCAATCCAGTGTAGCGTCCAGACATATTTGAAGCATTGTCATACGATTGACCACGGCAGTTTGATAGCGGAATTTTGTTCTCATTCAGGAAATCCACAACAGTGTCTGCTAGATCCTTTGCTCCATGAGAAAATATGGGAATGAACTTGATGAAACGCTCCACAGACTCCTCAAATGTACCGGACCGTAAATGTCAGTTGATGAATGTGTGAAATGTCTGGAGTGGAATCCACACTTATTGAATAATACATTAACTCTTTTATTTCTTCCAAAATAGCACAAAGTACATGTTGCCCCATTAAATCAATAAATTCTTCACAAATATTTGCCGATAGATATGATGTGTTCCCCTTTCCAGCATTTCCATATAGTTTGAGATGCTCTTCCATAAAAGGGTCAAATTCACTCAACAGCTCTAGAATACCTAAAAAATTTCCATTTTTTGCTGACCCAATATTATCTCCACGAACTGCCAAACCTCTGGAGGCAAGAAAGCGAACGACAGAAACCACACATGTCAGAACTTTATGCCATTACTCCTGTTCTGACCGATGCTGTTTGATTAATAAAGAATCTACACACCCAGTTTCTTTACGCTGAATCATGTTCTTGCGATGTTCTTCTCCATTTTCATATTCTACAATAAAATTGCTATGTTTCCAGTCATTGAATCCTGATGTAGCAAAGGGAGATTCTTTCTTGGACAATAGACGGCATGCAAAGCAATACAAACAACCCTGGGATGGTGAATAGAGTAGCAATTCGCATTTTACACACTCGCCATTCCGGAGTTCACGTTTGAACATATTCCTTGATAAATACCTTGTCTGAGTTCCTTCTCCTCCGGCTCCGGCGTACACTCTGTCTGAGTTTGAAAGGTTGCAATCATGATTCTGACACGATGCTGGCCCACTGCGAATCCAGTAATCCACTGTACTAGTATTCTTAATGTTCCATAGCCCGGGATCTGTGTCGTGAATCACACACTCGTTTTCCGTTACAGCTTTGTGTATTTCGTCTTGTGGAATTTCCCCAGCAGCAGGAATAGATAATGGTATGTCTGGAACTGGATTGCTGGATACAATAGTGGATGTAGATGGCGATACTGTATTTTGAGGAGCAGTACTAGTAACTGATATTGCACCTGGATTGAACCAAGATGTTAATTTTGCAAGTTTACTCGTTTTCCTTGTCTTCTCTGAAGCTCTTTTCCTCTTCTTTGCTCCACTCATAAAAGTACGTTTTATTTCTGCTCAAAGGGTTATACACCTAGAAACAATTTAAATATTTTTTAATTTAATTTATTACAAATATTTATATTATAATAGCGGGGAACAGATAAAGTTAAAAAATAAGCCTATATCTTGAAGAAACTGGATTTTTCTGTCCTGTCAAACTCACAAGTGCGCCGCTCAAAACAAACACTGGTAAATGATGGTTACGTTACGATTAATAAAATAGATCTCTATTGCATTGTGCTGGTGACGAATTCCGCTAGATGTCACTATTTTTTAAAATTGGGAAACGTGCTTCCCACTGCACTTTTAAAGCAAATTAAATTGCCAAAAGATCTTTCAATATTCATTAACAATATGGGCAGCATGATGCCCTTAGAAGCGTGAGGCCCTGGGCAACTGCCCAGTGTGCCCACGCCTTAAGACGGCACTGTCGTAAGGTGCTTCACAGGGGCTCGTATTGTTGCTTAAAATTTACCTATCAGTCATAGATGTGCTATATAAAACTACAAGGGAGGAGACTTTCTTGCGAAACCTATTTAATAATTGACGCTGATATTTCGAGCTACACTTCGAATAGCGTAATAAATTTGGTACCGATGTTTAGCTCAGGCATTCGACTTTTAATGTATTATCAAAATTTGACTTATTACCACACCTTTAAGTAATTCCAGACCATTTTTCCACGCTTCCGGTCGACATGGTTATGATCGCGCCCGCTTAATATGCAGGTACAACGCGCTGAATGGAATTCTGCCCCCTTGTTGGTTGACTGAAAATCAGATTATCAGTAGGCGTAGTACGTCATTTTCGGTCGACCAATGAGAGGGCCGTATTCCATTAAGCTCGTTGCACTTGCATATTAAGCGGGCGCGATCATGGCCATGTCGACCGGTAGCTCAATACACATGCTATGAAATTGTAATGCCTTAAGTGACATTGTATCCCAAAGTTTATTGTCTGGAAATACTTTTTCAAGATGGCAATCTTGGTGACATCATGCACAAAAATCTTAATATTGTCTGTCAGAAATAGCTGCATTTGTTCGTGATAGTAATATGGATAATTGCGGTTGAATGTAACCATTCCGTTTTCCGACTCAAGCCGGGGAAATTCCAGTATCATTTTGTCTTTCATGCTGTAGGGGCACTTCCTTTCCAGACATCCACCACCACATCATTCACAATCTACAAAGCCATCCGGGCTAGTCCCAAATGGATGGGAACGTTCTTTTAAAATTAAACCCCTTTGCATTAGTTTGAATTTATTGCGAATCCTTTCCATATGTCTGAGAGTCCTTCTTGGTCGTCTCCTATTTCTGACCCCAGTCTGCACCTACACAGATGAATGTTTTTATTATTATTTCTTCGTTAGAACAAATGATTTTAAGAATAGAGAGGGTTGAGACACATTTGTGTGACATGCAGAGTGAAAATGTGATACGGTTATCCATTAAGTTCTATTCTTGTGCCAAAATGCACCATTCACTTATTTGGCCGACTGGGCTTTACAACGGTTAACTTGAATCTTCCTTTGCTGCTTTGCCACGCAAATAAACTTCGGAGAACTTCTTATCTATGCAAGTTCTTAAGGTTAACTTCTTGTCTTGCAACAGTTTTCTCCTGGTGCTGTTGTCTCTTATTCCAATTACCATTCGGTCTCGCAATAGACTGTCTTCTAAATCACTATAGTTACACGTTTGTGCTATTGACCTTAGCGCAGCGACGTAGGCATCAATGCTCTCGCCGGCTTCCTGTTGTCGACAATTGAAATTGTACCGTTCATAGGTTTCGTTTGTGTCTCCTATACAGTACTTTTCAAATTTGCCAAGTACTTTGTCAGGTTTATCTTTGTCTCCATCATTCTCAAATGTGAAGGTATCGAACAGTTCTATGGCGTCTGGCCCTAAACACGCAAGAAGAGTGGCTATTCTC
Source organism: Margaritifera margaritifera (assembly GCA_029931535.1). Lineage (NCBI taxonomy): Eukaryota > Metazoa > Mollusca > Bivalvia > Unionida > Margaritiferidae > Margaritifera > Margaritifera margaritifera. Next base: position 1,289,067 of record JAQPZY010001153.1, read on the forward strand.
AGTTTTGGCGCTTTTTCTGCCAGCCCCGTAGCTACTTCATAGTTCATCCAGACTCTTTTGAATTTTGTCCAGTTCGCAGACAAATTTCCCCGAAGCTCCAGTTTCGGCGGAAAAGGTATTGACGATGTAGGCGAAGTTGCCATCCTTCTGACACCATGTAACGTCTTTCTAGGACAAATTCAATACATAAGACAGGGCTGTACTCAAACACGTTTAATCACTCTGCTCTAGCACATGTTGCACCATTCTCTGTTTTCAAAAGGAGAGTACAACAGTAATAAGGGAAATAACTCGTACGACCTTACTGTGAACTGGACTAATACATGTACGTATGAATTACGTTACATACATGTAGGTCAACCGTGGACAACTGTACTGACTTTCAACAAACTAGCTATGGACTGGTTCTCTACCAAATATGAATCAGAACAACGAATCTGTTGGAATGGGTTTAAAAGTATATAACCAGTCTGTTTTATTGGAACTGCGACAGCTGCTTAAAATAGAACATAATGATAGTGTATTTTTGAAAAGTGCATGTAGGTCAAAGATGGTCACATGCACTCTTATACGACAGAAGCCGTCTTTTCTGGAATATGATGTGTGGGAATAATGAGCTCTTAATAAAAAGGAGAATACAACTTTTTATTGTTTTATTTGTATATATTTTTAAAAATTTTTATTTTTAAACGAAAAAGTGTAGTCTATATACATGCGAGCGTAAGACGTAATTCAGTGAAAAATAGCGTAATGATTACGCCAAAAGCGTAATGGGTGGCAGGTATGCATTATATACACTGTAAAAAAAAAAAAAAAAACTTTTTGAAAAGAAAAAACAATTTGCTGGTGATAAAATAACTTTTTGCACTCGCTATGGGCAAAAACCATGAAAAGGATTAAATTTTATTTGCTAATTTGTAATTTCTGATGCTTTGACCTTCACAAAAATACCATATTTATGAACCTAATATGATATTTTAAATTTGGCCTGTTGTCCCTAGAAGAGGGGAAAAGAAAGAAAATGTAAACAAGCAAGTCATATCAAAGTATGTATTTCATGAATGTTTCGGAATTTTCTTTGCTATTAACAGCAGCGTCTACATCTGTACTTTCAATACGAAAAATGTGATAACCATCGGGTTACAGGTATGCGTAAAATATGACTGTCAGTCATTATGGACCGAGTTGACTGGACCAACATTGGCAGCCCCCATCAGATGGCATCGTGATTTCTGCCACATGGATTTATACATATATATGAAAAATATAACGCTCGTTGTATCTTGATTAGTCTTCATGCAACACAATAATCACATTGACAACCATTAACACCTCGTCACTAAATTACACAAATTACATAAATTACACACAATGAAAGACTTGCATCGCTTTACAACGGTTAACTTGAATCGTCCTTTGCTGCTTTGCCGCGCAAATAAACTTCGGAGAACTTCTTAATTTGCTCAGAATTTTGATCACGTGGCGATTGGTCAGCTGACGGGAATAACCACTCAACTGGGGTGAGCTGGGGTTCAAAAATGGTTGAACGCAACGGATTCTGCATGAACAACTAACTACAACATAGTTTGTAGAGTTGAAAACTGCCTATTCAACATCGATGCTGCCGCAGATATTGACTAAATTTAATATTGGAACCATAGTGTCATATTTTCTGAAAACCAGGGTGGATTTCAAAGCAATACGAGCGAATAGCTTCGAGCTGTTTACATCTGGACATGTACATATAAGTATGCAAACGGTGTCGAAGTAAACAAGTTTAATCCTGACAATCAAAGAACAAGTTGTTGAAACTACGTCTCTGTATCCGGAATGTCAGTAAAATAAAATGCGTTTCACCTAATTTTATCCCATTTGATTTTGAAAGTTTGAGGATAATTTATATGTAAATTTTCAGCATTTCGGTATGTTGCTGAGAAACTAAAAGAGGGTTCAAACATTTCTATTGAAAAGTTGGCTTTAATTATAGATACTGATCAGGAGTTCATTGCAGCGTCGCCTGATGGTGGAGTTGAACAAAATAACTCTCTTGTTGGTATTGTGGAATGTAAAGTATCAGTAAAATGGAGCCAGAAAAACTGTCATAGAGTTTAAGAACCTGGGTACCCATTAAAATCTGTGAAAATAAACCAAAATGGAAATTCAATCCAAGTTTTTAAGTTAAAACCTAATTATGCTTGGTTTCACCATATTCAGTTGCAACTGTATATATGTAGGTCATTTGCAAAGTATTGTGATTTGGCCCGGTTACTAGAAACACCGAAATACACTGAAACACCGAAATACACATGTATTTACAGGTTCTCTCTGTATATGTCGGTTTTCACACACACATTATTATTTGTTTTTGTTTGAATAATAATATAAAGCAAAAAAAGATATGATTTATGTGATTTTGATACGAATTATTTACTTTTTTCCTATTTATAGAACAATTCATGTCATGATGTCACTCGGTCGTACTTGATTCGACAGACCTGATACATGGCGAATCGTAGTAATACATAAACAGAGTGAAAGTGAAAATTATTGAAGTAGCAAAAGTATTTACCGACATTATATTATATATTTACTTTAACTTTAAATGATATAGTTTTTGACATAAATAACATTTAATTTAATTGTTGTTTAAAAGGTTTCCAAATATTTGGCAAAAGTGAAACATGTACTTATATATAATGCTTTTGATGATATGACAGTTGATTGTAAGTGTGTTAAGAAAGTCTTCTTCTTGGAAATATGTGAACGGGGAATAGTCATACATGTTTGAATAATAATAAAAAGCAAAATAATTTAAATTTATATAAATTATTCATTCTTTACTTGATTTGACATATATTTGATAAACGGCGAATTGAAATACATACACAAAGTGAAAGTGAAATGTAACAAAGTACCAAAAGAGTATACGATAGTATATATGCAAAAGTGAGATTAATATTGTGATCGTAACAAGCCACGATATATGATGATAGGCAAAGACAACTCAGGAAAGCATTTTTGTAAAAAACATGTATTATTCATTATTTGGCAGAATTTAATATTTACATTTAATTACACACATAATGTATCAGGTTTCAATGAATGAATAATTTGAGCACGCAGATGAATTAATTAATCCAATAGTATTCAAGATTATGTTCTTCTTGAAAATCGAAGGTATCTATTTATCTATCTATAGAGAAAACATAGATTTGTATTACCTTTGTAAGGCTTGTCCAGCATCATATACATCTCCATTGAAAGAACACGTCGTGCAAAGAAACTCCAAGTAATCGCGAGACCATGATCTCAAATCTTTTGCACTCATGGGAATACAATCACTGTGGACCCATTGTCGGCAATTTGTGCATTGCAAAGCATCAGTTTTACATTCACTGGAACAAATAACACATGGATATTGATCCATCCTTGTTGCGTATGTTTGTGTATGTGATAATATCAGTATTGTGCGCAATTAACGAATAATGACAACGTTGAGCAAAAGGGTGCCTTTTCTTTAATATGCGCGACATTTGGCTTTAACTTGAGTAAGAAATGGGTTCAAAGGGATGACTATAAAGCGTGTGCAGTCAATTCGAAAATAAATTAAGCGACTTAAAAGATGAATTAAGCCGACTTTCACTGTCCGTTCCGAATTAAGCGACTTAGAAGAAAAGATTGTTTTCTTAACTTGAATAAGAAATGAGATCAAAGGGAGAACAATAAATGTGTGTGCAGTGCAGTCAATTAAAACATTAATTAAGCGACTTGAAACAATATGAATTAAGCCGACTTACACCGTCCGTTCCGGAGATTACCTCCGTTCCGGAACTATCAGTCGTTTATCATAACACCTCTTTTCCGGAACGATCAACCTTTCCAATAAAGTACGACCAATTGACAAGTGCTATAACTAGGAAAAAGTAAATAAGTCGTATCAAAATCGCTCAAATCATATTTTTTTTTGCTTTATATTACTCTTCAAACAAAAACAAATAATAATTTGTGTGTGAAAACCGATATATACAGAGAGAAGATGTAAATACATGTGTATTTCGGTGTTTCAGTGTATTTCGGTGTTTCTAGTAACCCGATTTGGCCTGCTTTTATCCAGAGCCTGGAAGTTTTCATTGTCAGCGATTCAAATTGAATCAAGAATGGGTAGACAAATTCTTGACAAAACTCTCGACCTTTTTTTGATGAGTATATCGGTGAAATTTTGTTACAAAAGTAAAAAAAAAATAAAAACAAATTCTGCTATATATCTGCAGCTATTATGAAAAGTCTAACTGTTTATCTCCACTTTATATTCACCTCTGATGAATCTTACTGATTAAATTACTTTACCAATCAAATGTGTTTTATATGAAACGTACATAATAATAGATGTATAGTTATAATAATAATAATAATAATAATAATAATATATATATATATATATATATATATATATATATATATATTCTATATTTTATGAACTCTTGGCAAGTCAAACATGCCCAAGTGTTAACCTTCATAAATAACCCTCAGCTCACTAAGCATGACTACAATGACTTATGTGACCAGTGTAACCTAGATTGGACTGCAACTTACTTGCAGGCTGATCAGGGTTTATACTGTTTTGCTGACCAGGATTTACACTGTTTGCTGGTCTAGGTTTTATCAGCTGAGCACAACTACAATCATTTATGCAACCAGTGCAACCCGCGGGCTGATCAGTGTTTACACTGTTCTCTGCTCTCCAAAGCACCTTTTGTATAATAAATGGAATGATACAAATTTAAAGAAAAAACAGCCCATTATAGAAATATAGCCGGCTAAGGAATAAAATAAAAATATTTCTATGATATCAATCCTCTTTCATTTCATCAAGTATTTGCTTAGGGCAGAGGTGGGCAAACTTTCCAGTGCAAGGGCCGCATACACAAATTTACAACTTTAGCGGGCCGCATAGTTCATTAAGTAAAATAATTAATATTTGAAATAGCAAAAACAAAAGGTTTTTCTAAACAACATCATAATTAATTTTCAGTTGTTAATATGTTGTTAATATTTGAAAACTTAAACTTCAAAAGAAGCACATTTATTTGATAAACAGAGTAACATAAACAGAGTCAGTGCGAATGATGCAGCTGATCACATTCATTGACCAGTTTGTCAAAATTTGGTGACATGTTGCTCGTGCTGATCTTTAAAACTGAGTGAAGATTTGAATCTGTGAGAAGCGATCTGTTCTTTGACTTGTTGACTTTCATAGTAGAGAAAGTCTGCTCACAAATGTAGGTTGATGCAAACAACACAAACATCTTTCTGGCAAATTCTTTCAGATTTTGAAACTTTTCTGGGTGTAGAGAAGCATAAACCTCAATCAGGGGTTTGGTTTCAAAAGTTCTTCCTAAGGAGTTGTCGGCCTGCAAATCAATCAGTTCCATCTGCAGTTTTTCAGTGGCTGTTTCAATGTCACAAGCAAAGGGTGAGCTGAGCAGGTCGAACTGTTGTTCCATTGCCTTGAAATCAGCAAACCTCCTGATAAATTCTTTTAAAGCCGTGATCTGACAACTGTACTTGTCAGATAATGCTTGTGAAACAGTCTGCGTCTTCAAAAGAGGAAAATGAGCAAAGTTCTGCTCATTCAGCTGCTTGGCAAAAAGTTTAAGCCCCATTTTAAAGGATTTCACTTCCACGTACAATTCATGAGCAAATACACCTTTTCCTTGAAGTTTAGTGTTCAGCTCATTCAATTTTTACATTATGTCCACAGCAAATGCAAAATCACAGATCCATTCTTCACTCTGCATTTGTTTTGAAAAGTCACAAGAGATATCTTTCATAGAAAAAAAACATGAGAATCTCTGTTTTGAGGTCCCACACCCTCTTTAGTACTTTTCCCATGCTTAACCAGCGGACTTTTGTGTGGTACAGCACATCAGTAAAATCAGCTTCCATATCTTCCAACAGGCTTCGGAACTGCCTGTGTTTCAGTCCCCTTGCTCTTATTGCATTCACTGCACACACGACTGGATCCACAACATGCTTAAGATTTAAAGAAGACTTACAGAGGCTTTCTTGATGTATGATGCAGTGAAAGGACAGTACACTGTGCAGTGGGAAATCTTCTTTAATTTTATCATTCATTAACTTCACAAGGCCGCAATGTTTACCTGCGAGTGAAGGAGCCCCATCAGTTGTAATACTTGCCAGTTTATCTAAGCTTAATCCAGATCTGATTAAACTGTTAATGACCCTGTTGTACAAATCTTTCCCACTACAAGTGTCTTTGAGAGACTCCATAGATAACAATTCCTCTGTAATGTCAAAGTTTGCATCAATTCCTCTGATAAAAATAAGCAACTGTTCAGTATCCTGAAGATCATTACTCTCATCCAAAGCAATCGAAAACCACTGAAAACTATCACTGGCGTTTAACAGTTGTTCTTGAAGATTCACTGCAATTGCGTCTATGCGACGTACAATACTTCTTCGTGATAATGATATGGCTTCTACTTTTGAATTGGCTTCAGGACACACAACACTGACAGCATCAATCATACAATCTTTAATAAATTCTGCTTCCGAAAATGGTTTGTTTTGCTTTGCGATTTTGTTGGCCAACACGAAACTTGCCTTTGTTGCATTCTCTTGTAAAGATGAAGTTTTCACAAACACAGCTTGCTGTTGTTTCAACTTTTTTAGCAGATCAGTTGCTTTCTTTTGCAGTTCTTGTTTTGATAAAATTTTTTCCAAAGTTACCGTGCTTAGTTTGAAAGTGACGTTTCAAATTGAATTCCTTGAAAACGGCAATAGTGTCTTGACAAATCAAACACACAGCTTTAACTCCAACATCAATAAAGAAATACTTGTCAGTCCACTCCTTGTTAAACGCACGGCATTCATCTTCAATTGTTCGCTTTCTAGATATCCTCGAACACCTCATTTTGGGTAAATTTGGCAGATAATAAAAACTTTTTTAAATGTATAGATTGATACGGAACTGTCAATCCCGGTAAATTCTTCACTTCAACAATTTCGCGTTAACTGCGAGTCACTCGTCTGCCATGCTGAGTGCATACACTGTTCAAAAAATCTTTTTGGCGCGTAAGCGCGCTGGTTCCGATGACACACAGTCAAGACACACTGACGACGCACTCAGCCAATCACGAGCGTGTGAACAGTGAAAGACAACGCATGCGCGCGCGCACCTCGATCGACCCACCCGGTGGAAAAAAATCATAGATATATGAATAGAATGCGAAACAAGCAAAACAAAGTTCTATTGAAATTTCTATGGCTTTTCCCACTGGGTGGGTATTTGGCATCGCGTGGTTACATTTCTCTCAAAATTAGAAAGAAATTTTACCCTTGAGAAAATTAAATAGCGTGAACATAGGACTTGTTTCTAGGCCGCATGAAAACCCTTAGCGGGCCGCATGAAAGCCCTTGGCGGGCCACATGCGGCCCGCGGGCCGTAGTTTGCCCACCCCTGGCTTAGGGCATGTTTGAATGCACATAATCACATGCATGTATGATATCATTAATGTTCATGATCCTAGTTCTTCAACTGAAGTATATTAATGACAAAAATACAAAAAATTGAATAAACAATTTGTTTAGTTTGAAATACAGCTTTATTTTGGTCTTTACAAAACAAAGACAGAACATAAAATGATAGTTTAACACTACCCTTTAACCGCCTGAGCGTGAATAAGATGACGTATGCGACCAGTGTAAGCCAGATCATCCTGGTAAATGCAGATATCAGTTTCGGCGGAAAAGGTATTGACGATGTAGGCGAAGTTGCCATCCTTCTGACACCATGTAACGTCTTTCTAGGACAAATTCAATACATAAGACAGGGCTGTACTCAAACACGTTTCATCACTCTGCTCTAGCACATGTTGCACCATTCTATGTTTTGAAAAGGAGAGTACACCAGTAATAAGGGAAATAACTCGTACGACCTTAATGTGAACTGGACTAATACATGTACATATGCATTACGTTACACTATTTACCCCTGAATTGAGTTGCAAACTCCCCATTTTAGAAAACTATACTGTCTGTCTATCTCTGACAAATATACACAGTTAAAGTAAATTTTAGTCCTCATCTTTAGCAAGTCTGACATTGAAGACTTGCCTGAACATTTTATAATTCTAACGCGTAAACAACTGCGATACCGGATTACGTTCCCTAAGTATAAATGTGGGAAACACTCTGTCAAAAAAGTTAAAGTGAAAAAAAATTTTTGTAAGTTCTGTACTCATTCTTAAATAGACTTTTCTTTACAACATGTACGGACTTTTATAAATGCATTGTGAAAAGCCGTTTCTTTAGTAAAATAGGTATATAAAGTCATAAATATCAACAACTAGTAAAACATACTATAAAAATTCCATCACTTGGTACAAATCCAATCAGGCCATGTATATTGGTATATAGATACTTAAGATTAATTTTATTTTCATAATATTACCACTGACATTTTTTTAAACACATTTGTCTCTTGGTCTAAATGTAGTAGCTGAATTCTGCAACAAACACGTTTTCACGCGATTGGTCATCTGATGTATCACTTTTTATTTATAATAGGCTATGATGATAATTCTGGTGAAAGTGGTCGAGGTACTAGCGGAGACCGCTCACATGAATGATGAATCTGGCTTACAGTTGCCAAGATATATCCTGTCTCCTCCACTGTTTGCGCAGTGCCAGCGTCCTGAGAAAGAGATGGCGGTGTCTTCAAATTTGTCTCGATATTCAAAAGCTAGTTAGGCCATTGAAATCCAGCATAGGAATCGGATGGGAAAGATTGTCGTATTCTGGGGACAGCACATGCTGGCAGCAGGACTCGGACTTTTTTGTACAAGAAATACCATCGAACGAACTGCCGATATGCCACGTACCGCCGCCTCCTGAAGATCGAAAAAAAAAATAACCATGAAAAACGTAGATATTTGTCTTTCCTACCATATTTTTACAGTCAAAACTAAGTCATGGTATTGTTACAAATTAATGAGCAGAAGTAATGTCTGATAATTATTTTTTTGGGGTGGGAGGGGGGTCACATGCTATTTGTATCTAAATGTTCACGGACTTTAACTGTGTAATAAAATGTACCTACTCGTTGCTGTATTCCATATTTCCATATGATATCTCCATTGGTCTAGACAAACTAAAGAATCCAGGTTGATCAGTGATGCATCGCAGTGCTTCATGAAAGCCAGTGATCTTGTCGTATGCTTAGGCAATTTCGTGGCAGCTTTGAGATTCCTCTGCTGTGGGCATTGCCTGACATTGAGTACACAGACATCTATATGAAATCAAAACTAAAAATGCCAGGCAAGTTATTTGAGGCAAATCTTGCTAATGTAGAACGGGTTTATTAGGTATTAAATATTTAGTATTTTCTAAGATCTTGTGACAAAACACATGCAAGGGTCACATATTGCCTAAAGAATGTACGGTATCAGGAAGTCCGAGTTTCCTTCAACATGTCCCGTCACGTAGGAGATATTTCGAGTTATATTGGGGAGGTGAAACATTTTGACAGTTGCGAGGATTCAAATAACCACCATATGTTACTTTGCACTGAACAAGTATCAAACTCGGAGCTCGATCAAAGGGTTGTGATGTGAGAAAACAAAGAGGGTGGTGCCTTTACAAGATAAGGGATTAAGGTCAAACATGCACAGCAAGTAGTAGAACTCTACTTGGCACTGAACAAGCATTAAATTCACGGCTTGATCAAAAGGATTGTCAACTTGAAAACAAAGTGAGAGCTTCCTTTACAAGCCAAGTGCTTATCGGTCCACATGCACTGGCAGATTATTTGGGATTTAAATCTGACTTGTGGAAAAGGAAAGTACAAATAAAATCAAAACTTTTATTGCATCAAACAGTGTTTATACAGCAAGACACAAATATTAATACAAATACAGGTTGTTCAGACTTGCATGAAAATGGAAGCAATATACTTGCTAGTAAACACCCACGGTAAACAACATTGACGGACACTCCACTGTGTTAGGTAGTATGTAATTTACCGGTAATATTTTCAAATTTATTAAAATTCAAGTAACTGTAGATACAAGTATTGTGTAATGAATACCATCATGAAACGGATAACACGCTGCATACCATTTATGCATTTCTGAATTGGAACAGTGGCATGAAAATGTAAAAATATTTGAATTTACAGTATTTTTATGTATGCAAGCTACAAGAGTTTCTAAAGTGAGTATAGACGGTAGTTATGTTATCTAGATTGTGTGCTGGATAAAAGGACAAATGGATGGACACAAGGATTCATATATAGCCCCGCCTCTAGAAATGTATAATAAGCTATGTAACATCTTATTTATTATGTGTCACACAAGTATATACATTTTAGAGAATTTAGGCATCTTTACGTTTTTTTATTTTATTTTCTGGTACTTAATTAGACATTTTTTTTGGAAAGCTTGAACTTCCAACATTTTGGTGCAAATCATTTTTACATATTTTGGTACTGAACCTTTTGTTGGCACTACATAGCCACTTTTGTGCTGAAGGTCCATAAAACGCTACTACATAATGCATACATTGGACTTAATTGTAAAAACCGAGTATAATAGTGAAGCTATCCATAGACCGACCTTGAGATAAAAGTACTATTTGATTGACGGAATACAGGATTTTAGAATTTCAGTCTTTGTGATGAAGTATTTACTGTTTCGGGAAACACGTCTGCATTTACATGTCCAAAGAGACTTCCTTTTTCAACAATAAAAAAGTAGTTCAGTTTGAAATGATATTTCTGACTGAAAAATTAGAGACTCCTGGTATTCTGAGTCGGGCAATGCCATATTTTGCAGCGTGGTAAAAGAATGTACTAATCTTGGCAAAATCCTGTAACTGTATAATACTGCTTACAACGTATGCGAACACATTAATAATTTGGCTTGAACGAGTGCTCTGTTTAACCCACAGTACTTCAGTTTTCTTTCTTGTCAGAGTTTACTCAGTCTCACTTTTTTCTAGTGACATTATTATTATTATTATTATTTGTCACCACCTTCCCGTTTAATGTAAAAACTTTCGTATATATTGCTCGTAGTGGACACTTGTATCCAGGATGTAAAAAGGTATAAACGAAAAACAATACACCGATACTCATGGCGCCACACTCATCGCAATGATATGAGTAACTAGGTCAAGTCCAATTCTGTAACGCTGTATTGTGCTGACTGAATCCACCGAAACACGTTTTGCTTGTTCGCTGGTAAAAGATTTCGATCAGTTTACTTGCAGAATGACACTGCCAGAAAAGCTGAATGATCTTCAAGAAAATTCAACTTCGATCCGCCCAAGTTTTGCCCGAAAAAAAACTATTCCGCTTCGTAGCAATGATGCGGGTCTAATACTTTCTTCAAATTTTGTTCGCTATGGCCGCTTTAGGAAAATATGTCTTGACGTCGTCACGTTACATCTGGCTAACCCTAAGAGGTACAAGTCAACAATCAATATCGCGGGGAGTAAACCTGAGAAAGACATTGCGAAAGTATTGAAGAACGAGTCGACAGAGATTGACGCAAATTCAATAGGGGCCATCCATATATGACGTCACGCGATTTTGGCCGATTTTTGACCCCCTCCCCCCCTCGTCACACGTCGTCACAAAAAGTCAGACCCCCTCAAATATGACGTCACAAAGCTCTGCTCCCCCTCCCCCGAAAAAGCCGTATTTCCTATTTGAAAATTAACATGTTTCAAATAACTTTATTGTCATTGTAGTATGTATTTAGTGTGGCGCTGCACTCTGATATTGTAGGAGGAAACATGTATTAAAAAGGAGGCACTGGAAAGCTGAAATTGGCATAAAATTCTTTTGAAAATATTCGTCGTCTAGCTAAAACTGCAGATGTTCAGAATATTGTATTCAAATTCTCCTATAATTATCAAATAAAGTAATTATAACTAAAAAAATATTTTGAAACTTTGTAATAGAACGAAGAAGAATAGAGAGAGTAGAATTATAACAATCATTATGCATTCCACAAAATGAAAAGCTCTGGTAGAATCATTGGAATTATTAAAAATGTTTAATAACAATTAGTCAAAAAATACAAAATGTATGCTTCTCCATTCTCCCATGGCGAAGCAAAATGTTCCTTCATGGAATAAATAGGGAGAGCATGGATCTCTTCATCCTGTGGAATGGATATTCCATTCAGATCAAGCTCTTCTTCGTCTGTCCAATCTGCACTCTCTCCATTTTCTTCGTTTGCGATTAAAAAAATTAGTTTACGTTGCCGACGTGCAGCGACTCTCTGTGGCCTGATGCGTTTGGGCGGAATAATTGATTCCTGCTTGTGTGTTAAAGAATGACTGCGCAGCATGACTAACGACGCGAAGTATATGTGACATTTCTTGCAAATCCTATCGCCAAGCACGGATTGTACTGACGGAGAGTACAAATCATATGGAATTGACCTATAAGGATTTGAAGAGCGAGGAAGGATGTCATCCACTTTCAAACTTTGAGCTGCAAACAGAGATGGAAATTTATGTGATGCTCCGTCTATTGTCCGTTCTGGAATTTTCAGACCTTCGCTTGTTTGAACAACTGGTAAAGGAGGAGGAAGAAATCTCTCTGTTACTACACTGAAATAGGAGCTTCTTGGTTTCGAACAGCACTTGTTGTCGGTGCATTTTTCAATTTGTGTCATGTATTGGCTTGTTCGCACGTGGACGTCATACCATTTCTGATCTCTGGACAACAACTGTTTTTCATGGAGCTCAGATTTTCTGTTGGATCGATGAATTCGGCCACTGTCGGAAAATTGTCGACTATCAACTGTGACCAAATTTCGGCTAGAGTGTTTCCTGCAAACTGAAAATTCTTCTTTTCTAAATCAGCGTCGATGGTAATTCCTCTTTCGTTCAAATGACCATCGTAGTGGTCATGCGGTAATATCAATCCAGTAAGTTCCTTACTGAGCGGCGCCATTTTTCTCTCGACCCTATTAAATCCACTCCTTCCTGGAGCGTTGTTAGCGATGAATAAAGCGTCGAAATCGTAGTGAAGAAAGTGGTGGACTGCAACCTTAATCACTTTTTGGTATCTCGGGTTCTCGTCCGGGCCACCATCAACTGTCGACACTAAAATTGGTTTCACCAGGCGATCAGTACCACTCCTTGAGACAAAGCAGTTTTTCGAAATCAAGTCCATGGCTGAATGCTGTTGATGAGTGTTTTCCAGATCTGATTGCCATGTAGGTCGGTCCCGAATAACCAACAGCTTCTCGGTTTCCTAGACCGTTGGACTGAATTTGGATTCCAGCATAGACCGAAGGAATTAGCTTGTGTCCTGCGGCTACAACCCAATCATGGTCAGGCAAGCTGACTCTGTACTCGACGTGCATCAGCAATGGATTTTGCTTGTTAGCAGCGGTCAACCCGATTGGAACACTAGCTTTGTCGTCTTGACTCACAAAGCACACTTCGTTCGGTCCTAGCATGGACGCTAACTCTTCCAAGTGTTTTATTATTGCCGTACAAAACAAACCATCGATATGTTTGGCATGGTGATCGTTCTGTGCTCTAATGAGCTTCACTGGGACCGTTGACACATGACGCTGTCCTTCAAGAGATGAACTGCGCCTCGGTAAAAGACGAAGGTAGAGACCACTTCTGCTGATTGTAAAGCCATCCAGCTTTAACTGTTCAGTCAGCTGATCTAATGTTTTTATGCTTCTGTATACATCGCTCTGCCTTCATTCATGCGATGCCGATCCATGCATAGCAATATCCACAATAGTTTCCAGTAATGAAGGCTGATCTTCCTCAATTCTCGGCCTACCAGGCTTGGCCCTGAGGATCAGAGATGTGAGTAGTTCTGGATTTTCTTCAAACAGAGCATTCAATTTTCTTTTCTTCTCGTCTCTAGCTTTCTGTGATCATTTTTGATCATCCTTCTTCTTCAGCTGGTTTTCCAATTCACTCTTTTTCTTATTCTTCTCTTTCAGTTCTACATCCTGTTGTTCCTGTGTTAGCATTCCACGTTTTTGTCGTTCGTACAAGCCGACGAGATCAGAATTCAGAATGTCAATCTCTGACTGCAAATGCAGCTGGGCTGTAACAATTCTTGATGCTGTTGACTTGCTAGTAGTAGGCGCTGAATCATCAGCCTGAGCATTGGTCACTTGTCCATCAGACTGCGACACAGAATTCTCGGGGTTTGCCACAAGCACTTTTTTGGAGTTTTTTGTATCGGCATATGATGTTTGTTTAGCCCAAAACGTCAGAAGTGATCCTTTTTTTGTGGCGGCAATTGTTTTTAATTCTTGCAACCAGTGATCAACTTTAACTTGCAAATCTGTATCATTTTTTATTCCATTCCACTTTTGAACCAGTTCTTCTTGGCAAATCTTTCTGCTCTTTGTAGGATATGCCAGCACGTACGCCTCAAAAAGACACTGGAACATTTTACTTTTATCCATCGTAGCGGTCAATTCTTCACAAAAAAAAAAAAAATTGAGATTATTATTGGTGTAATATAAACTTTAATTTATTCTGTTTGTAATATAAACTTTATATATATAAACTTTAATTATTCTATTTCTTAAATGTAGGATCTTTTATAACAGAAATCTGAAAAATATCAACCTTTATAAATTATTTATTTTTCTATCAAACTTATAAATTATTTACTTTTCTATCAAAGTTTTTAAATTTAATTTTATAGCACAAAAAAGTTTAAAATTAAAAAAGTAGCAGAAAAATTAAAACTTGACAAAATTAGCAATGTTTTTTTTTAAATATATATTTTAAAACTATATATAAAAATATCAAACAAGAGTGTTATTATTTTCTCATTAAACGCCGGAGAATCTGGCTGTCTGCCTGACGTGTGTCAGGCTAGCAGCAGAAATATAAATCCACAAAAATAAAAACCTAAATATAAATCTTCCACCAGAAACAGGCAGCTACATAAATAAAATCAACTGATATCAAAACTTCATGAACTCCCCTAAACAATACACCCATTTTCACAACCCATCTTAACACTTGGAGGTGTGATACACTCTCACTTATATCAGGGTGCACCAAAAACCAGCAAACTCTAAAGTTATCTCCAAGAAATCTGTAAAGTATGCATGTCGAAAAAAATTGTATTATACATTACTACAAATAGAGGCCGACCGAATGTGATTTTCTGGCTTCGGCCGAAACCAAACCGAAAGTTAAAGATGAGCTTTCGGCCGAAACCGAAAGATGTATAACCCAGCAAAAGATTTAAAAGCTATGTTGTGAAACTAAGTCAAAGATGCAATAAAAAAATAAACTTTATCAATAAAACTTTAATACTCAAGTATTTCGTAATCCAGAAATAATCAATACGAGCCTACACTTGCAGTCTTGCAGTAACAGTTGTTAAATAGCTGTTCGTTCAGCGTTCATTGGTTAGTAGTTGAATCCAAACAAACGAATGTTGTAGTTCAGAAACAAAAGTTTTTCTGCATTTTCGCCCAGTAGGTTGCTGCGTCGGTCGGCATACAGCTGCCCTGCTGCACTGAACAACTGCTCACTTGCCACGCTGGTGGGTGGTGCAGACAAGTACTTGCGAGCAGCGGATTCCAGAAGTGGGTATTGACTACAATGCCAATACGCATATATATCCGTCATTCGAGGCAGACGTGGCTCCTTGAGGTAACTATTTAACTGTTGTTCGTACAGCGGCATGTCATTGTTTTGACTTCGACTGTCATTAGTTTCTGATAGATCGATATTAGAAGACTGACTGTCATGCGCAGCCCACAGACCCACCTCCTCTTCGGCATCGGACGTATCGCTGTTCTCAGGTTTGGACTCAACGCTGTCAGTTGATGAAGCTGCGGCTGGCGTACTGACATTACTCGTAGCAGATTCTTGAACCGAACGTAAAAAATCCAGAACTACTTTCGTTGCTACCGTTTTCTCTTGCTCGCTGAAGTAAGTATCCTTGAAGCGTGGATCAATCAGCGTGGCAGCAAGAAAGAGTGCTGAGGAACCAATATAAGAGAATCGACGATACATTGCATCACGCAGCGACGCTTTCATCTGCTTCAGGCCCTGATCTGCTTCTGTAGTAGTTTTTAGCATGTTATTCAGATTAAAGACGTGCGGGAAAACCAATGAAATGCATGATTCGTCAGCACAAATGTCCAACGTTGCTGTGTAGAATGGTTTTAGAAGTTTCACAATTCTTCCAGCCAGTTCCCATTCTGCGTTCGAGAGGCTGTCAATTCCGCCTCGCTCTACGCTAAACAGATTAATTGCCTTGCTCTGTTCGACCAGACGCTCCAGCATAAGATAGGTGCTATTCGATCTCGTCTCAACGTCCTGCAGTAACGAGTGTGATGGGACTTTCATCGTGAGTTGATGTTCCATGAGATGACGGCAAGCCTGCTCACTATGCTTAAAGTGGGCAACAATCTTACGAGCTTTTTTGATGACAACTTGTACTGATGTTTGCGTAAACAGTGCATCATGCAGAACCAACTGTAAAGTATGGGACACGCAGCCAATATCAGTGACGCCTGCGAGTCTCATTGCACTTTTCATGTTCGCGGCATTGTCTCTTACTCCAACGTGAATCTTCTCGGCTATCCCCCATTTCGCCATGGCTTCCAGAAGTTTCGATGCAAGATAATTTCCATCATGGTCTTGTTCCAGCACCATCGCACTCAAGATAACTTTACGCCGCACATCTGCATGAATGAAATGAGCCGTGAAGCTCAGCAATGAGCATGATTTCGTTGGATTGCTCCATCCATCTGTTGTAAACGAAATCCATGTAGCCTCTTGCAGTAGATTTGCAACGTGTTTCACGACTTTGTCATATGTGGCAGGCATAAGCGTTGTTCTGTAATATTTCTCGCTTTTGACGTTATAACGACGAGTGCTCAGTGGATCACCAATGTTCAATCTTTTGAATCCATCACCTTCAACAATTGAATAGGGCAACATGTCGACAATGATTAAGTCCATGATGGACTTATCAATTCGCTGAACAGATACATGGTCTTCAGGCCAGATCATTCTGCTCTCAATCATTGACGTCAACGAGGGCTGGACAAAATTCGGTAGTGCATGTTTCATCACTGTCTCCTCTATCTTAATCTTTTTTGCGGCACGCTCTGCTTCGTCATTCATGGCCATCTTCAAGTACGTGCCATGAAGCTCGTTGTGGCAGCTGGCCAGATGTCCTTTCAAGCCTGAAACTGTTTGAAGTTTTGGTTTATCGCTGCCTAATGAAAACAGTTTGTTACATTCTTTGCACTTTGCCTTTCTTGCATCTGCCTCAACTTTTGTGAAGTACTTCCACACCGCATTCTTCGACATTCTTTAACGATGATTTACAATTTTTTTAAATAACTTAATTTAGGCCTACTACTTCGATTAACTTATTATATACGTTTTATATACGTGTTTTATACGGATTACGTGTTATATACGTTTACAGACTAACAGCCTTACATGTGCCGCTGCATAAGCAGAGTGACAGTTTGTCGCTTGACGTTCTGGTAGTCGACCGAAAGCTTAAATCACTTTCGGCCGAAACCGAAACTACGCCGAAAGTGGTCATATGGGAACTTTCGGCCCCGAAACCGAAACCGAAACCGAAATTCGGTCGGTCTCTAACTACAAACGTCATTTACTCCCCTAAAAAACAAACCTATTTTCACCAACCGCGTTAACAGTTGGAGGTTTATTTTTGTGGATTTTTATTTTTGCTGCTAGGTTGACACACGTGTCTGCCGGAACATGCCGTTGAGTAATTCATAGTTTAAATTAAGAATCAATATCAAGTTAATCGGATGTACTCACAAAAGGACGTTGAGTCAATTAAAATCACTTTCAAAACTCAAAATGTTCGCTGGACGAAATATCGCAGAAAGTTCGCTTATCACTAAGTAAGTTTGGCGAGAAAAAAATCATTTTTACCTCGCTTTGTCGACACCAGCGGACTGAAAACGGAAGAATGCTATTTGGAAAAAGCCACTATTGGGGGTAGTAGGGGTGTTGGTAGTTCGAAGACGAGTCCATCTTAATTTGAGCTCATGCACGCCACGCGTGAAGCTACTTAAAACGTCATTAAATAAATTGTAAGCAATCAAAAAATTAAGTGGAACTTTTATTTCAAGTTGCGCATTTTGATGTGACGTCACATTTCTTAAACACCCCCTCCCCCTCGTCACACATGGTCGCAAATGTGTGACCCCCTCCCCCCTCTAGGTGCGTGACGTCATTTATGGACGGCCCCTTACCGGGAGACAGTTTGCGAGATATAAATTCCGAGTGACCTCACTAAAGCTGAGCTAATTAGATGGTTGAAATGTCACAAGGAGCAATTCTAAGAGGACAGAAGGCAGATAGCGTTGAAAGATAAGAATCGGACCTTCTCTGTGAGGGTTCCGAATCGCAACTCGTTGCAACCAGGGCCGGATTAAGACCTTTATAGGTTCTAAGCACTGAAAAGATTATGATGCCCCCCTCCCCCCCATATGTAATTTAAAATACAAACAATACTAAACCGTAATTTCTCCTTTTTTATTTTTGGTTGACCCTGCTTAGCTGGTGCCCTAAGCACGTGCTTAGTCTGTCTATTCGGTAATCCAGCAGTGATTGCAGCATTTTACAATTGAAGCATCATATGGAAGGAGAAGGGTACAGAATAGTGGGGAAGGGCTTGGGCTTGATAGTGAACCCAAAATTTCCTTGTCTTGGAGCCAGTCCAGATTGGTATGTAACCCGGACACAAAATGTAATAGTAGAACACGGCCTAGTGGAGATTAAATCCATTTCAAAGTATGCCCATTTGACTCCATTGCAAGTCTCTAGTTTGCCTGATGCTTTTTCAGCATGTCTGATGGGAAATTCAACATTGATCGGAAACATGCCTATTATTACCAAGGGTAAGGTCAGTTGTCTATATGTGAAATTAACTGGTGGGATTTTGTTGTATGTACCCCAAGTGAAATGGCCATTGAGAGAATGGAGTGTATCATTCTGGGACCAAATTGAAAACAGTTTTTACTCGGAGCATGTCCAGCCAGTGATTGCATCTTATACGTTTAATTAAACCCTGATGTGTGTTATAGTTTGACAATAATCTCTTACCTTTAATAGACCACAGTACAGAAACATAGAAACATACTCAACAGGGAGATGGATAATTTCTTAACTCCAGTTACTGTGACAATTTGAAATTTATATATATGTTAACAGACAGCAGTACAAAACAAAGGCTTAATAATGAATAGATAGTCTATAAAAGTGGTATATTTAGATACTATATCAGAACTCTCTAGGATTTTGTGACCAATATTGATGGACCCTCAGCCCGCTGAAATTGATGGTCCAGCTGAAGTGAGTGTCAAGGAGAAAAAGTTATTACAGGATAAAGGAAGACGTGCCTGTGTGATATCTGTCGAACCAGTTTTGAAAAAAGGCGAGAAACCATGAATGAATGAATGCAAGACAGATCGAAACAGAGCTGTTAAAATATCATTACATTCTTGTTCTTGTTCAACTGACGTGTTTAGTAATAAAAGGATCACACTTGGATTGCAAATATTTGTTTTATTCCGATACATCATATTCCTGTCACATCATCAAAGCATATCATTTGAGTCCATTCATGTATTTACAAATACATGATATAAAAAAGAAATATAATTCTGAAACTTAGATAATTTGTGTTTTTTATGACAGTGATGAGTTGTGAATGAAATTACCTTGCACCATACTATTTAAGGATAACCGTATATTTATATAATTCTAACATACCTTAGTGCCTAGCAACCTACATAAAGGTAATTTAGTTTAAACTCGAAAGATGCATTTGTACAAATTCACCGTAATATGCTTTACTGTAACTTATTTGACCACAAAGTTTTGTAGTGACAATAACTTGTGTCGTGCACAATTTAATATTTAAACCAGTCTTGTGTACACCCGAGATACAAAAAATTTAGCACTCTTCGGTGAAAAGTGACTGTATAAAAGTGACCTTGGCACAAACCTTCCATATGTCATTTAACATACATCGGCTGTTTAAAAAAGTTAACTACAAAATTCTGACATTTTTTATTCTGTTCAACACGGATGCGCAGTTTTGCTATTGTTACGACCCTACGGTAAGAACAAACGTAACGAAAGAAAGTGAAACAAACAATGTTTGTAAAAAAAATCAACAAACAATTTATTTCTAAATAATTAACGTGAAAATCAAAATACACTTTACAGTATCGTGTATTAAAATCCAAATAATCCAATAAATTATTAGTGTCCTAATCACAAGTCCTGTATATATAGAAACTATAAAATGTTCCAAATGAATGAATGTTCCAAATGAATCTTCGTAATGAACGAATGTTCCGAATGAATGAGTCTGTAATGTTCCGATGTACCAACGATAATGTAATCCAGATCATCTTTGTGAATGTCAAAAAGTATCCGGAAGTCCTAAATATAACTCCAAATGTTAGTGAGTACTCCAGGTAGCTCTGATGAATGGTCCAATAAATAATTCCTTTTGAATTATTTATACAGCAATACAACATTCGGCATAACAGGGTTACAAGATTCCAGCACGGCTATTATTTCAGACATCTGATGATTTCAGGCTGATCGTAAAAACGGATGTTTTCAACTCGAGATTTAAAATGGAATAAATATAATTCGTATATTCAGGTCTTTTATACATTTTGCAAATGGCACATTTCAGCACAGGAAACGTCATATTACGACCCAGAATGTAATACTAAATGCGTCTTTTTAATGGAAAAGTACTCTAAGAGTGGTAAACAGCTCTGACCTTGAACACAAACGGGGTCAACATTTTGTTTATTTGATTAATAGTACAACTAAACCCAACTAAAATATGACTCACTATTTGACACAATTTTAAAGTGCAGTCATAGGCCAAAAGTTAAGGCACATTATAGATTCTATGTACATAATTCCGTAACATATGCGACGAGTACTTTGTTCATATTCTAATGGAATTACTGAAACACCCCTCAAAACTGGCGGATGATCTACTCTCACAGAGTTCATCAAGAAGTCTTTGAATTTCAAAACCCTTGTCGGCCATAACGTGGTCATTTGCCTCGAGCAACGTCAACAAACCACAGTCCTTTGTGATGTCAAAATCAGTGGCTGATCCAACATATATATCTGAAACAAAGGTCACAGGACCATGAGGTGCAATTGCAACCAGTCCTTTAGCAGCGTGGTGATTTTTATAATTACTAAATAGTACAGATTGCATCACTAGAGTGGAGGATGACTCCTGTACAAATAATTTAGTACAGTCTATGATGCATCTTATCTTCTCATAAACCAGGTATTTGAATATTTTTGGCATTTTCTCATCAATCAAATGTCTTTGAACCCATATTGGCACATGATCTAAAACGTGTGCAATGTGACTAATCCATTTACTGAAAATATTTTAAGTGTAAATGTAAATGTACAATGTGTGAGCTAGGTCAAGCTCCCAATACCCCTGTCCAACACAGCAAAATAGAATGTTTTGTTCTTGTGGGAGTTTATAAAATATTTTTTAAAACTATTCGTAATTATCACAATGTACTAAAGGTACTACTATCAGTTAGAATCTTTTGCAGTGTATAGTTTAAGCTGCGCACAGTCAGAGTCGTATGGTCAAAATACATGTCCTATTGACTTAAGTGGGATGAAAAAACCTGAAAGTATTTTTTTTTTTTTTTTATGATTGTTGACAAATCTTTTGTCGTTTATAGAGTAAAAAAGAAATGATAAAGATGTACATACTTGTATTATTTTTTTTTAACTATTTAAAATTTGTATCTGTAACACTGTTGGTCTGAGTAAAGGGAGTAACATAAGGTAAAATTACTTCCCTAATTTGTGGAAGTAATTTGACTTTTCTCATAGTCTTCTAATTATGTGTGTCTATTCTCACTCGGAAAACAAGGTTCCTCGAGGAAAAAAAATCAATCACTGGAGTCTGGACATCTATCCTTCCGTCCCAGGTCATACAAGATAGCAAAACGCATGCCACATGCAATTAAACATGGAGTTTTACAACAAAAGCATAAAGCGTTTTTTTCCCCCATTTTGCAGTGCAACGCACGAACTATGTTTAATTTCAGAATACATTCAGCAAAAACAAACATAAAGACTATTTTTGGGCCAACATCATGCATTAGTATTTATTTATTACAGATTGAACTGTTCAGATATGAATTGTGAGTTAGTGGGTGTCTACACAGACTGAAAGCCCATGGTAGTATTTAATCACTTGTTATGAAGATTGTAGATATGGATTTGAATAATCTCTGTAAAATTTAGGTAATTTTTTAAGATTGAAGTCATAAATGGGATGTCTGGTTTAATTCTTATCACATGCATATATTCCAGGGTGTACACAACAAGTTGACAAAATTCACAACCTATAACCATACGAGTCCCTTGAATCGGTGCATAGTAGCAATGCGTCTTCTTCACTGGTCATCCTTCTGTAGATAGAAACCTAGTATATAATTGCATGCTTTTTCAATGGTCATTTTTCTGGCAGAGAAGGGTCATTTAATTTCCACAATTCCACATACCCCATTGTCGCATAGTTTTCCATGAGGTGAGGCACCCAAAAATGAAAAGTCCTTATTATCGACGAATCCGCACTCATGGAAATTTCTAGAAGAGTACATTTCAAGATATTTTTCTTAGCAGTTTTCTCGTGTCTTTTACCGTAGTTCGGAGCTCGGGCTTTCACATTTTTGAAGATAAACTCTTAAGAAACTTTTCACTGGGTTTAGATTTGCTTGATATTACAGTTCCAAAATTAGATGATATGTCTGTTTTTTTTATCTCATCAAACCAGCAATCCGATGAGGTCAGACTTCTTGTTTGTACCACAGTGTCACATGGATTTATGCACTTTGTGTTCTCATTGAATGGTTTGAACTCGTGTGGTAAATACACTGGAAAAGCTTTTGTCACAGATGTATTACCACGGTCTCGAGTTGTTTGTAAATTTTGTTTCAGGTACTTTGTCTGAAATTAAGAAAATAGTTTTCTAAATTTTTCAGAGATATAATCAATGGATATGTTAGGAGTTGCATCTGAGACTCGGGATCTAAGGCTTCAATTGTGAAATAGTGCAAGAGAGATACACCATCTTCAACTTAGAGTGTAATCAAAAGATAAAGGACTCCAACATCTTAAGAAAATAATTGCAAAAAAGCAAACATGAAGTGTAGAAATTGTGAAGTATAAAGAAAACACGCTAAAAATGTATCTGAACACTACACAGGAATCACGTATAGAAAAACTTAAGCCGTGTTGGCCTTTCCAGCCCCAATTGAGGTTTGAGTCAAATACGGATCAGGTCGCAGGGATACAAGAAGCCAGAGTCGAGAAGATGGACTGTTTTGAACAATATGCTGACTTACGCATGGTTTTGGTTGAAAAGATTTGACCACACAGTTTGTACTCTCAGCACTGTCAGCTAGTGTTGTATTTAACACATGGCTATATCTTTTGTATTTAAAACTTGGCTAGCTTTCGATTTGGCCACATAGTTATACTATAATAAAAAAAAACATGGCATTTGAATATAGGAAAGATTTTTCCACTTTCATTATTAGTATAGATGGAACTGAAGTGGAAACTCCAATTCCAAGTGCACTTTGCTTACAACGTCAGTTATGTAGTGATTATAAATCGGCAACAACCCTAAAATGGCTGATAGGTTGTGATCTTAATGGTTGTTTGATGCTTGTTTCAGAATTTTTTACAGCAGCAATTTCTGATAAATCTATCACAGAACAATGTTTTTTATGATGCGCTTAAAACACTAAAATAGATTGGTTATTGGTTATATTAAAGAAGGAGATGACATAATGGTAGACAAAGATTTTAACATTGAAAAAGAAATAAATGAACTTGGTTTTAAAATAAACATTCCACCATTTGCATCTGCAAGTAGGCAAATTACACTTTCTGAGACAGTTTTGACTAACAAAATTGGCAAACATATCGACGTCACATATGTAAAGTTGTAACATTAACATACACACTTTAATCGTACTGTATTCCTACATCTTTGTTTAAAAAGGTGAATAAAATATGGGCAGTGTGTTGTTATCTAACACTTTTTCAAGACATGTTTGCTAAGGATGAACACTGAGTATACTGTGATTGGACAGAACCTGATACGATAACATTGATAGATCTGCACGCCTCCTAGAGGTGTCGACACCTTGTGAATGTTTGGTGAAATTCTGCACACTATGGGTGTTCCCATCAGAATGGAGAGGTGAGAATGTCCCATTCGTCCACTTTAATTACTCTAAATGTAAAACAAAATTAATAAAAAAATCATGTTAACCAATGTTGTTTCTATGTTAAATGCATATAAGAAGCTACTTTAGACGTCTACACTTTTTCCCATATTCTCCTTGTACAATGTATTACTTGTTCTATTTGACGACATAGTAATAAATAGTTAACTACAAGTTCAGTCAAAAATAAGATAGAAAAATTAATTTCATTGGTAAATAAAATGTATTTTCGATTCATATTTTTTTTATATATCTGTATGGCAGAGCACTGGCTACCTTTTCCTACTCTCCGTCGGTCTACCAACCATAACATGGTTAAAGGGGACAAAAACCCTGACCTGCACAATTTTATTGTAAATAGCAGGATATGTAGTAATTTGTTTATTTAATCTCTCCAGACTATTTTCTTCTTTGCCTCTATTGTATTTGCACAAACATTTCGTAAAAAAATACTGTCCTGAATTCCGACATCAAATGGAAAGAACCTGCTCCGAATTTGTTAGCTCCCTTCCATACAAACAGGATGTGATGTGACGTCATTTGAGACGATTAACGTACAAGAGTCATATTCAGTTTGTGCAGCTAAGTGTCGAATAGAAACAAGATGGTTCAATGTGCAGCTAAAAGGAGATCGATATGAGCGATGAAATTAAAGAGAGAAGGCTTTATGCCAACTCAATACACCAGGTTGTGCCAGAGACATTTTGAGCCTGAATGTTTCTTAAAAGACCCGAGACTCGCGCTAAGTATTGGGTTTGAGGCAAAAAGTTTGCGTTTGAAACCTGATGCAGTGCCGACGCTTTTTGATTTTTCTACTCCGACAACAAGACAGAAGACTGGAAGCACGCCGGCGAGTCGTAGTGGACATAGGTCGGGGAGCAGGGCTATACATTTTTTTTATACTACTTATCTGGTAGATAAAAAACGGTCAGTCCACATCTATGATGGTGCTGCCAATGACCAAACGGTAAGACATTAGGGTCTGTGTTAGTCGACGGAGTTCAATATACAGTCTTTGACGGCAACTAGTGTACTTTATTTTCGAGGTTAATGTCACATCAACGGCAGAAATGATTAAATGTATTTTAAGGTTGAATTTATAATTAAATGTACATAATTTATGCAGTGTTCCTTTGTCCCTTGAAATTGTTGCGTGTCCCCCAAATTTGGACAGTGGGAAAAAAAATTAACATTTGTTATTTTTATTTTTTTTTCCTATCAGATCTTGGCTGATATTACAGCTCAGGTCAACCATGTGGAGAGTGTGGATCAGACCTTTACAAAAGTGTTATTGCAGTCTGGGGTGACTGATGAAGCCAAGGAACCAACACAAGTCAGCTACTGGAAGGGTCAGGTCCACATGGAGACCCAGAAAGACTCCTGTATATCTTTGGCAGAAAACTGACAACCAGATGTTCCCTTGGAAAGATTTTTTTTTCAGTTAGCACTCAAAAGTCATACAACTTAGTTGTAAGTATTTCAAGTTTATGTGTACTTGTAACACCAGTAATGATACTCTCCATTTCTTCACTACGTCCATCCATCTTATAACCTTATCTCATCGTTAACACCTGTGTGTAAATGAACTTTCATCCATATGGTAAACATCGTTTTCCATATAAAAATCACACAACTGGAATCAAATAATCATGTTTTTACATCCGTGAATGCAGAGTATTTCCCCAGCAATAAGTACACAAATTTTCTAATAGGCTGCATTCAGTCATTATAAACCTATACAATCATTTCATGGCATTCTATACATGTTTGCTCATTACAAGAATCAAGCTCACCCCAAGTTGGTCATCGTCACTAAGTTGCTTTGCACATCTTTTAGGGCATTATAAGCATGTTTGTGATCATAACATAGTGTTGTATCAGTTACGCACTAGTATTTTTCAGCTATGTCTACAAAAGGCTGGAAGCGGTGGGGAAGAAAAAAAGGTACTAATATTGTAGCATAGTGGGCAAGGTCCATCAGCAACCGAATGTATTGGTGTGCCGCTAGCAGCCGGGGCAATGGTGAGTTGGTGAGACAGAAATGGACCGGCATATTGAACCGCATCTCAGATGTCCATGAGGGTCATGGAGACTTGTTTCCCGAGTGTTTACATGAAGATGTGACAAGAAACTGGATCAAGCCAGGCTAGTTAATTTGTTTTACAATGTATTGATAATGTGAAATGTTAAATGATGCCAACAATTACAGTTTAGAGTATATGAGTAGCCTACCCATCTCTACTTGATATGATGGGTATTTGATAACTCAAGGAATATATTGATGCAATTTTTTCTTTATTGTGTCAGTATGTTCTTAATAAATGCCATTCATTAAATCCTATTGAACCGTCATTTATTAAAATTAACAATGCTGTTATAACTTTCACTTTGGTGTAATAAAACAAACTTTTAAAGACATGGAAATACATTTTATTCTGCAGCATAGATCACACGCACAGAATATACAATACTGTAGCATTCTATTTCATCATGTATCAGTATTAGCATCCTGTATGCAATAAATTACTGAAATTACTGCAATTTACATTTTTTTTTTATAGGCAGCAATGCTCACGGGGAGGTAGAGAAAATTGTCTGTGGAAGACTACTGCTCAAAAACATACAGAAGCTGTCACCTGCAGAATAGACATCTAGTCTGGAGTCCTTCCACAATACCATCTACTTTTTTGCCCCAAAATCAAGACATTACTTTTATGATGAAAGCAAGGTAAATAATTCTAGTTTCATGTTGTTTTTATTGCAAGATCTAATATCGCTTTTTGAAATGTATGATATGTATTTACTATCAAGCCGTCTTATATAAAATGAAAAGTATTGGGACTATATAATTTAAAAGTGACAGTAAGATAATATTGTACATCTGACTGGAAACATTATTTACAGTCAAGGGTTATCATTTTTGTATTTCCAGACTCTGTCTTGCTGCATTACACTTCAATGAAAACTAGTCAAGAACTCCAGCTGTAGCCAAGGATGGGAAAGCACAATACAGAATCTCTTTTTCCAAGGCCAGAAAGGGTGATCCAGTAGCGAAGCAAGTAAAGGTCAAACAGAATTATGGTAAGCAATATAACACCTGTTAAATCATGTTGACATTTTTTCTTAACAATTCTGAAAAACTGTCCATATGAAGTCAAATATTTACCCAACCGAAAATGAATAACTGCTCAACCTGTAAACATACGTAAACTAGAATCAGTTATTTTTATGTAAATTATGTTTTGAAAAAAAATTGTTTTGTTTTCAGCAAAAGAAGTAGAAGTAAATTATAAATTGTACAAAGTATTTGGATCACTTCTCTTTTTGGAAGAATTTTCTTTTCTTTTCCATAGAAAAATTTATAACTGCTAGCAGGCTTGCTATCTGATTGTAATAAAACTCATATTTTCAGATTATGTCCATAAACTGTTTGAGGAGGTTGTAATGCGGCGAGAAATCTGCAGCACATATAGTACAGCACATCAAGCTAGGGCGCACGAAATGAACCATCCACCACCAGCTGTAGCCTCTTCGTATAGAAAAAATTTGGTTCTAGATAAGGACTTAATAATTCCGGAACACCGTCAACGTTTCAATACCTGAAAGTGTCATTTGAGCCAGTAAAGTTTAGAACCTCAGTAGCTTCTGATTTATTATTTTGCTATTATACATATGTATTCACACAGATTTCTAGAAATGTCACAGGTTTTCAGAGTCGTCAATCAGCTGCGAGGATACTTGAATCTGTAGGTTTCAGATGGAAAGGTCTTGCGAATCGTGCTCACTACACATGATGGTAATATCTTTCTATTTCTTTTACCAAGTATCTTCCACACCCAGCGGACAAATTCGTCTATATGATATGTGTCTGTAGACTCTGTAAGGATAAAATACAGTTTACTGAATAGGATAGTTATTATACATAATTTCACACCAATTCAATCACTGTATACATGGTATTTATTTTTTTTAACACATATTGGTTTATGATGCCTTGGAGGAGGTGGGGGTGTAACGTGTTGAATATAAATCCGTTTCAAAATGGGCAAAAATTTTACTAAACATTTTTATTTAGTTTCAGAATTGAGATATCAATGTTGCCCTACTTTTACATCTCTTGTGTGCTCTCTTTATATATATCTCTCACAAACACACACACGCACACAATTCAGCTGAATTGGTTCTAAATTTGTCATTTTCATTTGCAGACCACCTTTTTGTTTTTAAATCAAACTTACTAAAGTGTGCGATTATATAAATGTTCATAAAAAAAGCCAGATTATTACTCGCATATGGATCTGGTCATTCTCCCTCAATCTACCATTTTCTTGAACGTACTCATAAAATGAAGTTTCTAAGATGTGTATGTTCCCTCGTGGTTTGTGATGCAGGTAGAGGAACATTCTTCAATAGTAGTTGAGGGGGGGGGGGGTGTTGAGACTCAAGGTGGGCACTTGGGACTCAAACTGGAAATTAACATGGGGGCCTCTACAGACTCAAACGGGAAATGAACATGACGGGGGCACTTGAGACTCAAACGGGGAAAATGAACATTGGGGCCTATCCAGCCTCAAACGGGAAAAGGAAACAAGAGAGGGATAGAAGTATGGCAGTAATGAAAAATAATCTTTTCTTGGTAAATGGTTGGCCCTGAAAAGGGCTGTTGGAGTTTTTTTGTGAACTAAGTTAACAGAGAAGACATCTCCTGGAGGGTCTTCTTTTCCTTAGACTTCCAGACCGTAGATGAGCACCCGCTTCAAACATCCTTGACGTTCCACATAAATCCGTCTCTTCCAGATGTCTGTCTCTGTCATTTTCGTAATAGCCCATGAGGCTTTTACATACATGAGATAGTCTGGGTCGAACAGAATTCCTGAGATGATGGTAGATGACTCTACGCTAGTCCACATCTTTTTCTTTTGTTTCTTCTGGAGTGGTCTTGGAGAAAACCGGTGAAGCTCTATGAGACAAGCGGTGGTATATATACCCTATGAGCGGATCGAAATGGATTGAAATGAACTACCAATCCAAGTGCGCGTTACAAGTGGGTAGGTTTTTCTTCCAATGGGAAGAGAGCGGGGTGTGACGTCATCTTGAGTATAAAGGCATCACAGCGTTCGTAGGTATTTTACTTCGGACAGCCTAAGTATGACGGAGACCGCAAAGACTATGTATTGGGGTGAGCCTGCGACGACAGCAACGAATACCGTGATGAACTTCCAACCGGAAGATTTTAATTTAGATTTCGTGGATTTTCTGTCTTCTTCTCAAGAATTTGTACCTGAAACGACAACTGCTGCTGTACCGTCAACCTCTTTGCCTGTCATGGACACTTTTAAAAAGAGGCAAAAAGAAGAACTGGAAAAATTTGTACAGCGTCAGAGAGAAGCCGAAGTAGTTTTTCATCAGCAAGAAGAGGACAGAAGAAGAAGAAATAAGAAAGTTAGAAGAGGAGAAGGGTGAAGAACTGAAGGAAGAGAGTGAGGAAAACAAAACGGTGAGTCTACTACCAGACATTTTAGCGGAGTTAAAAAATCTGAGAAACCTGTATCAGATTTCTTTAACTCAACCTAAGGGAAAGAGACCATCACGGGCCAAACATTCGAAACCCATCACTACTAGTGAGATGCTACCACCGCCACCATTCACTACTACTAGTACAACTACCACCAAAGCAGCAGGAGGAGGAGGAATAGGACTTGGTCGTGGAAAAGGATTGAGACAGTTGAAGCTGATCATGTCCAGTCCATAAGTTTGTTTAACAAACAAACACCCCAACGGTCCTTTTCAGGGCCACCCAGATCTCTAGAAAAGATCATCATTCAATTTGCCAAAAAATCAAGTAAAACTTTAAATCCCATTCTTTGGTTTGTGTAAGAGTGCGTGCGTGCGTCCATCTCTAAAAAAACACAAACACACTTACTTTTTTTCCATTCTGGTCTATTCTCTTTTCTTTACAAAAAATCATAATGAACATAACACCACACTCAAAAAAGTTCATCGTTCACTGTCTGTCTCTCTTTTTCTTGAATTTCTTCACAGGGATCAAGGGTTCTTTTCTTCTTCTTTCTCATAGTCTTCCATTCTAGCTTTCTTGCTTTTCATGACGACGGGGATAGGTTCTTTTTCTTCTTCTGGGGTTGAAGATCCTTCTGCGTCCACTCTCTGGTGGGTTCACTTGTTTCTGAGGACACTCCGAAGACCAATGTCCTTTCTCTTGACAATGATAACAGGTATCATTCGTTTTGTCTCTCTTTTCGTTTCCTTTACTTTGACGTTGTGGACATTCTGGAGCCCAATGTCCTTTCTCTTGGCAGATATAGCAAGTATCTTGACATTTATCTCTCTTTCGTTTTCTTTGAGGAGAAAATGAAGCCCAGTGTTCTTTCTTGTGGCAGATATAGCAAGTATCTTGACTTTTATCTCGAGCGCAGTAGTTTTGAAATTTGACGTCTTCTGTAGCCATATTGTATCTGCCAGGGTCATGAATTAGATTATTGATTCCTGACTTTTCCATCTTCACAGTTTGAAAGTGGAATCACAAATACTGATTCTGAGGGGAAGAAGGTCTCTCTATATATAGGCTCCCTGTGTGAAACTGAATCAGATTCAAATCAGACTGCTAGATGAAAAGATCACGCAATTTCCATGAGAAAACAGAAGAAGAAACGAAGAGGCCCCGACGATGAAGACTTTCCGTGCCGCCTGAAACACCTCTCGATGAAGTGCTAGCTCAAGTTCGTGCTAGCAATTTAAAAGAAGAGATGAGTGAGCCAGAAACCGTACCACCTTCTAATCAACCCAAAGAATCCAGAACCCCTGACCAAGAAAGTCCTACCGTGGTTCACGAAAATTACTATCGGATTCGATAGACGCAAAAAATGACCTATAGAAAATTTAGAACCACGGCATACACTTACACGGTTCGCTTTAAAGACTTCAAGTCCGAAGTGCCTCCCGAGAAAGCTGCAGGGTTCATTACCCATTTGTAGGATTCTTTGTTACAGAACTTGAAACGACAATGCGGAGCCAAAGAGGACGATCAATTGAGACTGTCCATCCATCACGACAGTTTGAAGAGTCCTGTCTGGATCTAGTTCAGCACTCTGACAGAATTAACACAAGCCCAAGTCATGACCAAAATCGAACACGTTCAACAATCCAACGAAGAGTTTGCCATCACGAATGGAAAGGCTACACTTCACATGACTCACGTCTCCCCTCCTCGAGGGAGTGGACGAAGCAGGAAAGTGTTACTGGTGGACGACCTTCGTAGTACCAAACGCAGTGTCGTCCAAATCGACAATTCTCAAGACCAGATGTGCTTGGCTCGGGCCATCGTGGTGGGGCGAACGTATGCCGACAAGAACAAGACTGCAGAATGGAAAAGAGCCTGGAAGAGCATTCGACAATCTAACAGACCCCGACAACAAAAAGAAGCAGAACTCATGTTACGACAAGCAGGCATCCCCAAAGAGACCGCGTGTGGCATTTCTCAAATGCAACAACTTCAGGACGTCTTGGCTCCTGGCTACACCTTGAAAGTACACCCTCAAGAAGTGCGCGGAGATCTGCTGTTTCGAGGACCCGATTTCCCCGAAGGAAAATACATTCACGTCTATTACCATCGAGAACATTTCGATGCCATCACCAGTATCACAGGATTTCTGGGATACTCTTACTACTGCGAGAAATGCGAGCAATGATTTAACAGTCAAGAGCGACACATTCACTGCGGAGAGAGATGTCGGGGCTGTTTAGCTGAAAAGCCATGCCTTCCTGAACAACACGTCCATTGTGAGACGTGTCTACGAACCTTTGTCAGTCCCTCTTGATACGAACAGCATCGCAAGACACAGGTTCACCAGCAGAAAAGTGCTTGCGACTTATTGAAATTGTGTTCCATGTGTGGGCACCTGATTCAAACCAACGACCCCAAGAGACACACTTGTACCGGAAAGAAAAGATGTCGCATTTGTGACCAGATGGTGGATTATGATCATCAATGTTTCATGCAAAAGTACGACAATACACTGAAGAAAGAATTAGAGGGATCAGAACGAGAAGAAGAACAAGAACAAAGTGGATTTCATCTTTTTTGATTTTGAATGCATGCAAGAAACAGGCATTCACATTTCCAATTTCTGCGTGGCTCATCGGGCTTGTGAGAAGTGCATCCAAGAACCTATCCATTTTCACTGTCTTCATTGTAGTAGGATTCCAGGAGGACGTGAAAAAATCTTTCGTGGTTCTAACACTCTGTCGGAGTTTGCTTGATGGCTTTTAGACCCTACCGACGACACTTGGAGCGAAGAGGACATTGAACGTTACGGAGACTGTCATCGCAATGCGACCGTCATGGCTCACAATTTCTCGGGATACGATGGACAGTTTTTGTTAAAATATTATTCGCAACAAGGTACCGAATGCCCTAAAGTCACCATGAACGGAGCCAAACTCATCTACATGCAAGTGGGACAAGTGCAATTCAAAGATTCCATGACTTATTTGGCCATGCCTTTGAGTCGAATGCCTAAAACATTTGGAATGACAGAAATGGCCAAAGGATATTTTCCTCACTTCTTAAATACGGAAGCCAATCAACACGCCGTACTACCGCATTTGCCTGACGTTGACTATTACGACCCCGACGGAATGCACCCCGAACACCGAGAAGCCTTTCACGCTTGGTACCACGCTCACCAGTCAGAATCGTTTGACTGCCAAGAAGAAATGTTAAAGTACTGCCGATCCGATGTGGACATTTTGCGCCGTTGCTGTGGAAAGTTTCGACAGTTATTTCTAGATCACGGAGACATCGATCCTTTGAAGGAAGCATGCACCCTACCTAAAGCCTGTACCTTAGTGTACACCAAAAACTTCATGCCCGAGAACGAACTAGCCATCATAGACGCGAACACGTCTCTCTTTGCCAGTCGTCAATACTCGACCAAAGCTTTGCGTTGGTTCCATTACTTGAGCCAAAAGGAAGACAAATGGATACAACATGCCAGAAACGGAGGAGAAAAGAAAATAGGCAGTCTTTCCGTGGATGGTTGGGATTTAGAAAACCCGCACACAGTGTACGAATTTCAGGGCTGCTTGTTTCACGGATGCCCTACCTGTTTTCCTAAACGAGACCCGAAAAGTCCTTTCACGGGAGCCAGCATGGAAGAGTTGTACGAACACGCTTACCAATGACGACTAAAGTTAGAAAGTCAAGGATACCAAGTGGTAGAAATGTGGGAGCACGAGTACGATCGACGTTTCAAAACCGATCCAGAATTTAGGAGCATTGCCAAAAGTTACGACGTGGTCGACATCGAACCTTTGGATCCACGCCACAGTTTGTTTGGAGGACGAACCAATGCCACTCGCTTGCTGTACGACGTAGACGAATCATGAGGAGAAGAAATCCAATACATCGACGTGTGTTCGTTGTATCCTTGGGTGTGCAAATACAAACGATTTCCTACCGAACACCCTCGACGTGGAACACATTCGTCAGTAGGAAGGATTGATCAAATGCAAAGTCTTATCCCCGACCCACTTGTACCATCCTATCTTACCTCATCATTGCCAAGGAAAACTGATGTTTCCTTTATGCCGCACGTGTGCCGAAACATGTAACCAAGATCACCCCTGTCACCACACGGGGGAAGAACACGCTTTGACAGGAACGTGGGTCAGCGCCGAATTGTTTCGGGCTCTGGATCGAGGATACCGTTTGTTGAAAGTGTACGAAATCTGGCACTTTCCAACCACAGCACAATACCAAAAGGACGACGCCTCCCATCCAGGCATTTTCTCGGGGTACGTCAACCAATTTCTCAAACTCAAACAAGAAGTCAGCGGCTATCCCTCGTGGTGTCAGACTCCCGAAGATCAAGTCCAATTCAAAGAAGAGTACCGTGACGTCGAAGGGATCACTTTGGAATACGTAGGAAAGAACGAAGGAAGAAGATCATTTGCCAAAGTCATGTTGAATTGTATGTGGGGAAAAATGGCACAACGTCCGATCTTGACCAAGACGGAATACTTGACCGATCCTAGTCGCTAGTTTAAACTGGTGGACGACAAAAGTAGACTGATGAAACACGTAGAAATCGTCCGTGATGATTTGATGTTAGTCAATTTCGAAGAAGACTGCAAGTTTGTACAGCCCGACCATTTTAGCAACGTGGTCATTGCAGCTTACGTGACAGCCCATGCTCGCTTGAAATTGTACGACGAAGCTTTAGAAGTCTTGGCAGATCGTGTCCTGTACTTTGACACCGACAGTTGTATGTACATCCATCGGCCCGGTTGCCCACATCCTACCATCCAATAAGATCGTTTAGGAGCCTGGACGGACGAGCACCCTCAAGACACCATTCTGAGTTTTGCCAGCGGCGGTCCTAAAAATTACGGGTACCGATACCGAAACCAACAAGGAATATTTCATACCAAATGTAAAGTCAAAGGATTGACCCTGAACTATCGAACCAGGCGAGTGGTCAATTTTGAGGGTTTGAAAAATGCTTTGCTATCTGTACAAGTGGAAAACTTTCGAGTGCAAACGTTAGAACCTCACAAAATCGTACGGTTACCTAATCACCAAATCGTCAGTCGTCCTGTAGGAAAAGTTTACCAAATTGTGTACCAGAAACGAGTGAGACTTTCCAGACCACACCACTTTGCCTTACGGACACGCCGATCTTCAGTATAAAAAAGGACCACTTCCAAGCCTAACCATTCATTAGGACTTCCGACGTTGACCGAGCAAGAAGAAAAAAGATGAATACTATTGTCACCCACCCGCCGAGTGAGAAATCTACTGTGAACTCCAAGTTCCATCACGACCTGGAGTGCGATGCAGTGCCATGCGACGAAACGAATGCCGTGCGCTTGGACATCAGCGATGCAGCACGACCTTACCGCCCCACTAACGATGCAGGACGCCCTTTCTTCTTTATTGTGGATGCTAAACGTGTCCCTATATGTGAATGGCATCCCTACGTGGGTAAAGAATTGACGCTGCCTGTGGTTTTGCCTGGCTATTCCAAGTTTTCAAAAACGACTCTATACGTTCCAAGAGAAGTGGCCTAAATATCTACAAGGACTTACTCCCAATGCTTTAGCCAGATCCGGATGTATCTACTTGGGAGAAGGAGATAAAGTTCAGTGTTTCAGTTGCGATGTGAGACTTCACAAATGGGAGTATAAAGACTCGGCTTACTTGGAACATGCCAGATGGTCTCCGCGCTGTCAGTACTTGCCTTTAGTTGGTGAAGAGTACGCGTACGATGAGTCGGATGCCAGTTCCAGGAAGTAACATGTCGGATGATACTTTGCAAGAATACATTCGTGGTTTACCTTGGGAGCTGCGAGAACGCATTTACCAAGAGTTGGTTCAGATACAAGTGAAACGCAAAGAACCATTGCATCCTAAATGGCATACACGTTTTAATCATTGGTATCTGAATGCTATAAGAAGTTTAATTACTTTGAAAATGTTCAAATGGTCATACATTGATCGAATAAGAAATTGGGCTTGTAAGAGATTGGATAAAACGACTTCTACCTACAATGTGGGAGTGATACACAAAATTCCATGGAACGAAGTGGAGGAAATAAAAGTGACCAACTGTGAGGAGTACCAAAAACGTTTACAAGAAGTGTCACCTCAAGACGAAACGCCTTTACGTCGTCTGAGGTGTAAGGTCATCAGTGAACATCTTGGAAATTCTTTACCCACCGATTCCATTTGCCAAGTGTACGACTATTTCGTCACCAAGAAAGTCGTGCCTGTGAATGACTAGCTTAGAAGAGCGCATTCGTGGCTTGCCTTTGGAGCTGCGAGAACGTATTTAGAGAGTGTGTCAAGATACAAGTGAAACGCAACTCAAAGTCATTTCTCGATTTTTAAGCTATGCTTACTTCCAAACTGTAAGAAGAGTGATTCTGGGGAGAACCTATCATAGTAGGTACCCGGGAGTAGTCTATCACAAAAGATACCAACCTTGGGAACATGGATATAAAAACCCACCATGACAGGACCGTTGTTTTCACTTGTGAAACGTATTCCGTGGAAGGAAGTCAACGATCGTGTTCAGACCTTATAGGATTATAAACGATCGTGTTCAGACCTTAGAGGATTATAAACACTTGATACAGGAACTGTTTCCATTGAATTTTGGACGCTATGCCGTGTATGTCTTCGTGACTACTTTTCTTGGATTTCGTTTTCCAGGACATTCGTTGTGGACAATTTTGGTGGAACAGTGTTGGTGGTGGTTGATTAATGAACGGTACAACCAAAAACCATGACCATTCATGCTTTATCGGCACACGAAAGACAAATTGTGCTTAAAGTGTTGAGACTCGTGATGAACACGAGTTGTGTACCTCCGTGTGAAGAAGACATTTGTCAAACTTTATCTACCCTTCACACGTTTCAAGAAGTGGGCATCGCTAGTTGGTTACACCAACAACTTTATGCTTGGAAAGATGTACATGACTGGAAAAGTATTGGTTTCGATGCTTGGCTACAAGAAGTGGCACAGTTTGCCAAAGACCTGGCACGTCACTAAGTTTCCAAGACCCAAAGGGAACCACTTGAAATCCAAGTTCACCACCATGACACTCCAACCTCAAGAAGAAAAAGAAGACTACACGGTCGTACCGATACAACCACCTGGGGAACACACCCCTTTCCGTAAGAGACATTTCATTTTTCCACGAAAGAGACCAGAATACCACCAGTGCGTGTACACTCCATTCGTAGGACACACCTTCATCCAGAATGTTGTACATTGACTTGTTTATACAGAACTTTGATTCTTTTAGTGGTAGCCTTATTGTTGTACCCCATCATTTTCGCGGTATGCATATTTGTCCTTCATGACTTGTAAAATATGTTTTTGTTGGTTGTTTTACAAACAATAAACGTGTATGAAACATATAAAATGTCTTGTGTCTTTTGTCTTCTTCTCAAAATTCTTCCTACCTCAGTCATGGCTGCATCTTCTTCCTCTGCCTCTTCTGCTTCTTTTGTGGTCAAAGTGATCGACGAAAAGTTAGATCGTCCAAGTTGGGAAGCTTTGTATCTGCGCCATCCTTTTAACATGTTGATTGCTGGACCCAGTGGTTCAGGCAAAACCGAATTTGTCAAACGTTTGATCGAACACAAATCTCATCTGTTCGATCGTCCTCCTCAACGCATCGTGTGGTGTTACAAAGAGTGGCAATCGTCTTACACGTTACTTCGTGAAAGTCAAGGAGAGGCCATGACGTGAGTCAAACACATCTGGTCATCTTCGACGACATGTTAGGAGAAGACGAAGAAGAAATTAAACTTTGGTTTACATGAAAAGGCCATCATCGGAATTCCAGCATCATTTACATTACTCAAAATTTATTTCAACAAAGTAAATAAAGTCCATCGTACCATCAGTCTCAACGCTCATTACGTGGTGTTGTTTAAAAGCCCCAGAGACAAATCTCAAGTGCAAGTGTTAGCCAAACAGTTAGGCACTCCTTGGTTGAATTATGCGTACGACGATGCCACTCAAACACCTCATGCGTATTTACTCATTGACTTAAAACCTACCACTCCCGACTATTTGAGATTTCGTACCCAATTGTTTCACCATTGGTGTCAAGAAGGAGGTCCCGTCATTTACACGTCCCCATCGGCCACTCTCTGAAAGGAAAAAACTATAAAAACACGAGATGACTTCCTTTCAAGCTCATCCTTCTGCTAAATTGATTCGTGGCTTGTATGGCATCAGTCGCGAAAAAAATGCACAAGTCCGTGCCCGTTTGTTAGAAGCTAGTCTCAAAGAAGTGTTACGATGGTTTAGTTTGACGGCATGTCAATTACTGCAAGGCATCATTCACATCCCTCATCAAACTCAACGTTTTTTTCAAAAACATAAAGTGGCGTAATTACAACTGGCCGATCCTAGAATCGATCCACGGACTAAAAAACAAATCATTTTGACCCCTGGCGGTAGCGGTTCTTTAGGACGGGTCATGATTCGTTCACTTTTGAAATGGGATCCTAATTCACACGCCAAAAAAACAAAAAGAAAAGTCCTAAGAAGAAAAGCCCTAAAAAGAAAGCCCCCAAGAAAAAGAAAAGTCCTGCCAAGAAAACACCAACCACTGCAACCCGCAAGAGAGGCACTGCTGCGAGGACCCAAACGTACACCCGCAAGCCACGACAGGCAGCAGTGACGGTGTCTCCTACTCCTGCGTCCACGTCGTCTTCACCTCCCTTCGTCATGATGCCTGCCAAACCGGACTTAAGACAAGTGTTTCCTAATTTGATGCAAAAATGGAAACCAAAATGAAAATCTGCTTCTGTTATAGGTGCGACAAATGTTTGATGATGACGGCCGAAGAAAAATTGGACGAATATTTGGAGGACGCCTGGTCTCAGATCTCGGAAGAAAAGGTGTTGAGAAAATGGTATAAAGACTTGCAGGATTCTTCTTCACCTCCACTCACTCCTCTGGAGATCAAACGCATCGAAGCTCTCTTGCAACAGAGTACAGAGACTATCCGTCGTGATTATTCGTGGAAGTACTTGACAGACCAATTCAAGCATACAGTCAAGTGTGAATTGATGACTTATTATTTCCTGTGAAGAAAAAATGGATACCAGGGAACTTCATTACCTGTTGACTCGCAGTTCCTACACTTCTTCTTGGAATCCTGTGGTGTGTGCCAAAGATGAACTACGGCATCGCAAACCCAAAGACGTGCATGCCTATGTCATCAATACCGACGACAGTCATCGACCAGGAACCCATTGGGTAGCCGTGTACTTTCCCAACGATCACAGTGTGGAATATTTTAATTCTTATGGATTACCTCCTTTGGGAGACGACATCATTGACTTTATGAAAAGAAATGGAGTCTCTACTCGATTCAATAATGCCCGATTACAAGGATCGGATTCTATGGTGTGTGGACCATATTGTGTACATTTTCTTCATCAACGCAGTCTCGGATATTCCTTAGAACATTTAGTGACTTGTTTTGATAGAGAGTATGCTCGAAACGATGCTAAATATAGAAAGATGGTTTTGTGAACATTATGGTTATCTCTTGTCTTTAGCTCAGAAACGTAGTGTGCATCAGAATGATGTAGAACAGTGGAAGTTCAGTTTACCTTCCCAACGTTGTCAATCCTGTAACTACGTTCATGTTTAATCTTGCTCGTTCGTTTACCTTTTTATGTGAGAGAAGCTTCTTGTTCATTAAAAAATGTTGATTGTTTAAAAAAAATGGCGTTGTGTGGTTTATTGAATTTGAAAAAATGAACAATGTATATGCTCTATTTCTATCGATCTGAGGTCACCAACTCTGTCCATTTCTCACTATCGATCTGAACCATGTTTTCCATCGCGTCCACGCTTCCAGCATATAAAGCGGTGCGTTGGCCAGTGTAGTCACTCTCGTTGACTCGTCAAGATCTCAAGAACCACATTTCAAGAAGATGGCAGCCAAGATAAGCAAGTTGAATGAAGCCATGGTAAACATGCAGAGGGTGAGGTATCATTTGCTTCAGAACAACCCAGAGAGAAAGACGATGATCTTCCTGCAAATGGCTCAAGATCTGGTGGAAGAAGTCCTGAGAGAAGAAATCATCAGGGACAGAACGGAATGGGAGGAGAGACAAAGACTGCAGCAAAGGCAACAACAACAACAGCAGCTACAACAACAACAACAACTCTTGCAGCAGCTGAAACTACCAGACGGAGAAGTCACCTGTAAGATGGACTGTGATGAGTTTGCCTTCTCTTTCACCAGAAAGAGAGCTTGTCCTACAGCCACGAGACCCGTGGCGAAATGTGGCCGTCCTGCTGCGGCTGCTACTGCTGCTGCTGCTACTAGTAGTTAAAACAAACAACTTCTTAACCCAACGGTCCTTTTCAGGGCCACCCAGGTCTCTAGAAAAGATAACCACTCTTACATTGCCTAAACAAATTTTGTGTTTGTATGTTTGTGTGTTTGTCTTTGCCCACCTCAAAAACAAATTCCCTTTCCCCAAAAAATGTTTGTATAGAGAGTGTGTGTTTGTGTTTGATAAAAAAGGATTATGTGGTGTGTGTGTGATAA
This sequence comes from Margaritifera margaritifera, assembly GCA_029931535.1. NCBI lineage: Eukaryota > Metazoa > Mollusca > Bivalvia > Unionida > Margaritiferidae > Margaritifera > Margaritifera margaritifera. Next base: position 1,329,533 of record JAQPZY010001153.1, read on the forward strand.
AAAATAAAAAAATTAAAAAAGGGTTTTGTGGTGTGTGTTTGTATAGAGTGTGATTGTGTTTGATAAAAAAAAAATTAAAAAGTATTTTCTTTTAGGTCCGCGTACTGGGTCTGTTTTTTTTGGGTGGATAAGGGGTGGTGGAGCGCAGAATCCACGAATCATAGAATGACGTCATAGGAATGACGTCAGACGCGGGGTAGTGTGGGTAATGTTTTTTCTAGATGTAAGGGATGTTTTAATTCACGTCCGCGCCTTTCCCGGGTTGTAGGGAACCATGCTGCGCTGGAGGGTGTACTAAATCAGTACAGTGTCAGGTGTGTTGCAAACGGACAACACACCTGTCCATAATCTTAGTGTGCTTAGCACACATTGAACCCCCCTATGCGTGCTTCGCACGCTGTGGGGGTAAATAGTCGTACATGCCCGAATGGGCGAAAACGACTTTAATTCAAGAAACGAACGGGTTGAGCTACCCCGTTGATTCAACAGAATGAACAAAACAGAAATCATACGCCAGATACGAGTGCATCTAGAGGTAGCGTGGCACCTCCTAAGGGAAATAGAGGAGAGGGAGGAGGAGGAAAAAGAGATGAAAGAGCCCTTCAGACCCCACCTGATGATGACGGAGGATTGGGAGCCTGAAGCGACCCATCCTCCGTCGGCTTTCCCCATCATCTCCAAGAAACACCGACGGAGTAAAGCTAGATGGAGTGAAAGTTGTGCAGCGTGTAGGACTCGAGAAGGGAGGTGTCCACACCTCTAGATGTACTATAAAAAAAACCCAGCCCTTTTCAGGGCCACCCATTTATCAAGAAAAGATTAATTTTCATTATTGCCTTAATAGTTTTTGTGTATGTTTGTGTGTTTGTGTTTGTGTTCCCACTCCAAAAACAAAATTCCCATTCCCTGATATGTGTTTGTAGAGTGTTTGTGGTGTGTTGAATAAAAAAATAAAAAATAAAAAAGGATTGTGTGGTGTGTGTTTTGATTAAAAAATAAAAAATGGATTGTGTGGTGTGTTTGTTTGTGTTTGATAAATTTTTATCTTTGGAAAAGGGATGTTTTCCTTCACGTCCGTGCTTCCAGCATATAAAGCGGCGCCTTCCGCAGTCGCACCATTCACAATTCACTCAACAAGAAGCATGTATACTGTAGAACTATTGCAGGAAGCCTGGAATGTGATGGTGGGTGTAGAGTCTTTGGTGGAAAGGATGGAGTGTTGGTGGAGATAGCCTGCCACCAAGCCATACGTCACCAGCCAAGTAGCAGCTCTCACCTCAGCGATGAGGCTGGTGAACGATGACTTGGTGGAGGAAATCCAAAAAACTTCCTTGGCTCTTTGTCGTGTGCGGTTCATCAAGACGGCCCTAGACTTACTGGAAGATGTGGAATACTTCCTATACAAAGTCCAGGAAGATTGGTGGATCTATCCACGCCCCAGTAGCGTCAGGCTCGACGAGGTGAACCTCCACATCGTCAAGTTATTGTTAAAGAAAGTTTTGGAGAAGGAAGTGGCCCACATTAAGACCTTGTGGGCCCTAGAAAGAAACAAGAAGGAGCAGGCCAAGAAAGAGAAGGAATTCCAGCGCCTGAATTTGAACTGGATGAAAATCCAGGACAAGTTCAGGCGAATGGGACATCCCGACTGGCTGCCGGATTCTACACCACCACCACTCCAAAAGAAAAAAAAAGAACAACACCCTCCTAGGCTTCCTGACCCAATGTTGGAGAATGTAAACACTCCAACGGCCCTTTTCAGGGCCAACCATTTACCAAGAAAAGATTATTTTTCATTATTGCCATACTTCTATCCTTCCCTTGTTTCCTTTACCCGTTCCTTTTCCCGTTTGAGGCTGGATAGGCCCCAATGTTCATTTTCCCGTTTGAGTCTCAAGTGCCCCCGCCATGTTCATTTCCCGTTTGAGTCTGTAGAGGCCCCCATGTTAATTTCCAGTTTGAGTCCCAAGTGCCCACCTTCAGTCTCAACCCCACCCCCCTCAACTACTTTCAATTTTCTCTTCCAAAATCGACTGACATTGGCAACAAATATTCTCTTCTTTGTTGGGCATTGGCACACATTTACTACACGTGCACATGTGTGGGAGAAAGGTTAAAATTATTTGAAAAACTGCTGTCTATTTAATATTTTAAATGTGCATTTCTTTGAAGACATGTACAAGTTCTAATCAATAACAGTTGGATTAATTAAGGCTATAGAAAATGAAAACCAATTTCCAGCCCCCAAAAAGCTGGCAAGAAAAACTCTTTTCTCTGATCTGTAATTTAATTATTTTAAAAATTGTCCTGACTTAACAGAAAGTGAAGAAAAAAAAAGAAAAAAATGTAACAAAATGAATATTAAAAAAAATCGTGATCGGTACAAAATTCCAGCCCCCCACCCCGTTTATTCAATCAGATTTTGTACTGCTATTCAATTTGGTATTTAAAATTAAAAGCAGTTTATAAAAATGATATTTGCATATTTGTTCAGACTAAGATTACTTACCAATTTGCGTTTTCGAGCAACTGTACTTCTTCTACACCAGGCCGACTATACTCCAGATCATCGCCATTGTCAGAATCTGACGAGTCCTGTTCATCTTTGTCACACGAATCTATTTCCGGTTCATACATGTAAGGTTGGATGTTAGTGGAATATTCTACTTTGGGAATGTCATCCACATCACTGTCATCACTGACAGTCGCCATAATTTAAACATTCAAGCACATCCAACTCCTAGAACGCTTGACTGCATTATCAACAATGCCGGTGTGTACAGTGTCTCAAATGACGTCACATCCGCTATTTGTTCAGGGGGAGGGAAGAGCGTTGCTTTGTTCAAGACGGATCGGGAGAGATCGATCGGTTTTTCATAAATTTCTTCGTAACTAGTGAGAATGTAAGGTACATATTTTCAGAAAATGAACCTTATACATTTAGCAAATTATATATTAAGTTGGCGCGAATTTCAGTTTTGCATGATTGTCCCCTTTAAGTTGCATCAGTTTTATTTTCGAACCCCTTAGCACATATCATTGCAGAGGTATGCATGCGCAGCTCAACTGGTCAGGAACAGTAGTGAAATTATGTTGTTTGAGACCATGTAGGGACTTTATTAGCTCTAGAACATGTGAACAATGCCCATTGACCCTGCAAATATATATTTTTACATCATCATACACATTAATTAGTAAAATAACCAAAATTTATCGCTGTATGTATCTGAAACATGCTGATTACACCAAGCTGTGAAATGCCAAAGGAAGTGTTTATACATTATTAATGTTACAAACAACACGTGTCAAACTTGCATTTCTGCTAACTGCAGTCAGTAAATCCTCCCTGTGACGTAAGTCAAAACAAAACATTCCAGATGCCGTTTTTTGTTTGTCTTTAGTGGCGTTGTCTGAGATTCATGTCATGAATATGCCGGAGTGACATCTACGTGCTTTGTTTTATAGTAATAGTTGCCATTAATTCAGGATACTAAATTGTTTAGAAATTAAATATAATTCATAATAATAAAAAATATATTAGATCTTATCCGGCTTTACGTGTCCAATATGCGTCTTTGAACTTTTTCTCAGTGATTTCGACGTGAGGAGGCTTGTTCTTCTTCATAGATAGTCAGCATTTCGCTTTTGCGCGAATCTTGTTTTCAAACTCCAACATTTTAATATCATGTATATATCTTGCGTAAAATAGTTGAAACTCTTCTTTAACACTTTACTGAAAAGTTTATCTTGATCAGGTAAGTATTTAATTGAATGTTATCGGGAATGCGCGCGAGTGAATCGGAAATGCTGTCTGTATTCTCTGAAGATTCCGCCATTTTAACGGAAAGCTTGGGGTGCGTAGTAACAATCTCTAAGGGGGCGGGCTTATCTAATAATTTTGGATCTATGCATTAGGTACCCGATAATGTTTTGTTTACGTGTACAAATCCACCACCACGCAAATTCTTCCGTGATTAAATTGGGCTGTTGGCAAGGTCGATTATGTACGTGGCATCGTATCGCTGTCGGGTAATATATTTTATGACCCTTAAGTCGTGCAGTGTCGTATGCCTTTTGAACCATGTGTTGCTGATCCATTCCCGCACTTAGAACATTTTATCCTTGATCGAGAGCTTCCAGGCTCAAACATGTCGTCTCGACAGGACTTCAAAAATTATAATAACAAAAACAATGATAATGTTGACTATGGTGATAATAATAACAAATAGACAAATTTACTGCAAATTAACATCTTACGCCCGGCTTAAAAGATGAGATTATTGCTTATCATTACAAATAAATGTTTAGGGAAAATAGTCCATATTATTGTTTGGTATTGAATGTTGATTGCTACAAAGTTTAAGAAAGAAACAAAAACAGATTTGTGAGATGTACAATTTCTGCACAATTATTTTCACCGGATCCATCTTGTTAAAAGTTTCTATTTGTATACCTTGTATTCTACAACAGTACAATACAATACAACACAACACAAATACATATAATCTTGATGGGTTTTTTTTCGCATGAATATAATGAAAGTACCATGTATATTCATGGTCTACAGGCTCTGATTCAACTTTCTAGTTTGCCGTCTACCTCAACAGTCCGATATTCGCTGAAATGTGAGTTTACAAGTGTGACATTAATTGAAGAAGATATCGTGGTACTAGAAAGATATAATGTCAACAAAGAAGGATTTCTCTGTTTTGTAACTGTTTGTGGTGAGATGTATATGAAAACAAAATATGATGGTATGATCGAAAGATCATTAAGAAAGAATCCACTTGTATAGATTTTGGTACTCATTATATTATGTATTATGTTCGCTGCACATTGGTTTCGGTTTCGTCTAAGTCAAGATTAAGCACATGGTCTTTACTGTTGAATTTGTATACATTATCTATGTACAACAATGCGATAAAATACATATCTTATATACTCGCGTATAAGCCGATTCCCCAAGCTGAAATGGTGAAAACATTAAAAAGTGCATGACCCGCGCATAAGCCGACCCATAAGTCCGAGACTACGTCACAAGATGCACGCGGTAAGTTCTAAATGCATTTATTTAGACAAACCACATTACTAAAATAAAATATTATCTTCAAGCCTAACGAAAATGAATGTACGAACGTAATTTATATGTTGAAAGTCGAACACAATACTAAACAATTTAGTCACAAATGTAAAAAATTTATAACTTATAATCTTTCAAATCTGACTCGGTATCTGAATTGCCAAAATGAAAATCTGCTTCTGTTATAGGTGCGTTTTCCTCGTAGACGTCGTCATTGTCATCATTCACCTGATAGTGTGTCGTTCGGCTTCTCGTCATTCTCCTTCTCGTCGTCAGAATCGGCCTCGGTTCCATCCAAGGCAATGCTGATACAGCACTTTTGAAATTGTCTGACAATCATTTCCTACGGAATCGAGTCCCATGCGTCTTTGACCCACTTTGCGACCAGGTCGATGCCCGGCTTCATGAAATTTCCGCCTTTTTTTCAGCTTCACTGCACCTGAACAAACCCAGTGGGACCACATCTTTCATAATCTGTATTTTAAACGGTTTATTTAGGAAGACATCAAGAGGTTGTAAAACTGATGTTAAACCTCCAGATATGACAGCCAATATAGTTTTAATTTTCTTTGCGACTTTTATGACCTCGTCTGTCTTCTGTGCTCGAACCAGACGAGCATTGAAGGTTTCTCAAGAAGTGCACCTAGTCTCTTGTTCCAGACTTTCTCCAGCTATTCAACAGTTCAAATTTCGTCCATCCATCCCTTTTGATGTGCGCGAACGATGACAGCAGCAGGAAATTTCATGATTTTCGGCATGGCCTTCCGTTTAAAAATGATGACAGCTTTGAACCGTCAGCTAAACAGACCAAAACAACCGTGTTTTCCTATCACCGGTCTTTTTTTTCAGTCCAGTTTTCTCACCAGCAGCATAGACTATTTTGTTGCTCGAAAGATCAAATGCGTCTTACCCATATTTCCGATTTGCGATAGTTCTAATGAGCACTCCTTTCGATGTTCGATGATAAACTCCTGAAACTATTCGATTTTTTCTTCCAGGTCTTTTTCTTCGTTCGCTGCCAGAAACGATGCCTTTTAATAAAACGGGAACAACAACCGGTTGATGCGACACATTTTGCTGAATCTGCCGACTTGTATTTGTTGTCTTTCGCCATTTGCATAGCACGCAGACGAATTCCAGTTCTTGTGACGATGTATCCATTTTGTCGACATTCACCAACAAAATCGCAGAGTTCTTTCCCCAATTCAGAGAATGAAGCGATCACAGTCCGACGCGCCTTCTTTTTTTCTTGGCATCTCTTCTAATGCTGCTTTACTTTTCCACCTTCCCGTATTTGCTTCATTTGTACACAGAATTCTTGTGCTGCAGCACCGTTGTTATCTGCTTGGGCATATTCTATAACTTTAAGTTTGAACGCTGCATTATAAGCCGAACACTTTCTATTATTTAAACCACTATTCATTACAACTATTATTTTTGTGGACACCACTTGGACATCTAGCTATGATACACCAGCAGGCCTTCGAGGTGACCCCCTTGTGCCGAAAGTTATAAAAGGATTTTACACCTATATTTTCTTCCTGATCTGCTGATGTGGGTTTCCGTACGAAAATCAAAAAGAATTTTGAGAGAAAAATTTATTTATGTTATATTGTTTTTGAATTAGGGTTCCTTTGCTTTTTGTTGGGAGCGTACTTGTTTAGATTCCCGTCTCTAGGTTTCCATTCGTTCCGCCTACTGTCCTAAAGTTTATATTTGAATCGTTGGCTTGTAATCCCCTCCTCAGGCATTACACATTATGGCTGGTTTCCGTGCCTATTGTAGATATTTATAGTGCCTCTTGCCAGGGATCGGGATGTTTTGGCCGTTTCATGTATTCAAGAGTTGTATGGTGCTCTTGTTGTATATGGTGCTTTTACCCATTTGTGAATATATCCGGATTGGCCTATTTAGATCAGTATTAAGTGCATCATTTTTAGAAATGTCGTATAATTGGTCCTTTATTTTATTGAAATAAACTAGAAAAGTTTAGTCTGTGTATGGTTTGAAGGATTTTGCATATAACTTGACTTGACATTGTTTATGTTCTTTTGCTGGTTCTGGTTACGACCCTTTCTGTCGAAGCTGAAGGAATAGGTCTGGAGATGTAAAAAAAAATTTTTTTAAATGTCGGTGTAGACATTGTGCCCAAAAGAGAATTTTGTCTTTTTTTTTTAAGCTTGTTTGCATTACATCCACAAAAAAAACAGCATATATAGTGTATCATTGCACTCCCAGTCATGATGTTTGTAATTGGATAATGTTTTTTCCTTGCATCAAGATTTGAAGCCCTGTGGATTATAAGCTCAGTGCACTCTAAAAACCATTTTAACCTTTGAAATGGTTCATTACATTTTATCAGCACTGCATCTCAAACAAAACATTACGCTCATTGTACAGAAAGTTCACCTAGAAAAGCGTGCAATTTTTTTTTTTACCTTCAAACCATCATCTAAAAACATTTCCATGGGAGTACAATGTTGTATTACTGTTCAGCGCGTCACTTAAATCAGATTTCAGAATAATTTTATGGTCACCTTTACGATCTATTTCTCGTCACTGTTAGACACTCCCTTAATGCTGGAACCACAAGCAGCACATATCCCACTCCATCGATCTCCACGCCGGTGATTGCTGGAGATAGGAAAGGCGGAGGGGAGTTGGGTGGCTTCACTGCCCCAATCATCAGTTGCAGGGACAGTGAATGTCTGCCTCCTCTGCACCCTACGCCATTGTGGATGCGTTGTGGTTGATGATGCTGCTGTATTTGCGTCGGCGGTGTCCTCACAATAGGTAGCACAGCACATTTGGGGAGCATCATCAGATAAGGCCGCAACTTTTCTTTTTTCTCCTTCTCCTCCTCTTTTTCCTTCTCTTCTTCTAAAGTAATGAGGACCAGTTCCTCCATCAGATGCCGAACATGGTCCAGGCACACTTGAATTTCCAGCACCTTGGCGCTTCTACGGCTACTCATTTTGTTTGGTTGTTGACAAGTCAACGGGGATAGCCCGACTGGTGAACGCACCGCTTTATATACTTAAAGGAAAACATCCCTCACACCAGAAATAAAAGTCACACGTATAAACACAAACACCAAGTGCGCTGACCTAAAAGAGACACTTTTTATAAATTTTTTACACAAGAGTAAGGGAGTGTTTGTAGACACTCTCTATACAAACATGCACCATACATACATACATTTTTTATTAGGATTTAAAAAAAAAAGAAAAAAAAAGACTGCAACCCGCAAGAGAGGCACTGCTGCGAGGACCCAAACGTACACCCGCAAGCCACGACAGGCAGCAGTGACGGTGTCTCCTACTCCTGCGTCCACATCTTCTTCACCTCCCTTCGTCATGATGCCTGCCAAACCGGACTTAAGACAAGTGTTTCCTAATTTGATACAAAAATGGAAACCCATTTCGAAAGTCACCACTTCGGGACCCTCGACTTTGGCTGATCTGGCCACGGCAGCGGCCGCTAATAAAGTACCGTCCCCTAAAACCAAAGTCCAAGAGAGAACCGGCGTGTTACAAAGTTTAGTGGATTTATCCAAAGAAGAATTGAGACGATTTAGTCCGTTGAAAACACCTCAACGTCGAGTGATGCCTGTCATGAAGATGGTACATCGTGCAGACAATGAGTGGAGACGTGTTCCAGTATAAAATAGAAGTGTGACCTGCCAGAGACCTCAGACTTACTTCTGACATCCAAGATGACCCCCAAACGTGCACACCACCAAAAGAAGAAAAGCAAAACCAAAAAAGGACTTCCACCTCGTCTGGCTAAACATGGGGACGTCTTGTCTCTCCTGACCAAATCCAATCCTCCCATGCGAAAACAACTCATTCAAACAGCCCCTAAAGAAATCGTCGATACCGTGTGCGAATGTTGTTTGAACGTCTTGAAAGAAACGGTACCTTTGTCCAAGATACAGAAACAAAAATTAGGCAAACATCGGAACGTTCTTCGTCAAATGGTCAAAAAGAAAATACCTCTCCAGCAAAAGAAAAAAATGTTGGTGCAACGAGGAGGATTTCTACATATGCTGATAGGACCGTTGTTAAAAATAGCGGCTCCGTTGTTAGGAACGATTGCTGGACCGCTTTTAGGAGGAGTCATGCGATAAAAAGAAGATAAAAATGACACCCTTCTCTGGAAAGACGACACATTTGTACCTTTGGATGAAATGGAAGGACGAAAACTGACTTTAGTTCCTTACAAACGATGGATGGAATTTCATCGTTGGAACGAACAACGGATACCTCATTTACCTCCCAATCCCAATCTCTAAGAGATGTCACAGTTACAACAAGAAGTACAAACGCTGATTGATCGAAGCGATTTGTCAAAAACAGAAAAATCGCAACGGTACGGTCAACTCTTACAACGTCTGCAACTCTTTCACCAGAAAGCTGTAGACGAAACAGCTCAACCCACTCTGAGAAATTTCAAAGCCCTGATGAAAAGCGAACCTAAAGTCACCACCACTAAAACAGACACCGCCACGGGGACGACAGAAGAAGACGACGAGCCCAGATAAGTGTTTCAAACTCCGTCTGCTCCTTCCATCTCAAGTAAGATTGCCGCGGCCTTGTTGACACCCTCACCTACCCCTCATCGAGAAAAAATGAAAGATTGGGTTCATAAGAGAATTCCACTCCTTCTTCAGCAGAAGAAAAAAAGAAAGACAGCAAGACTGAAGTGAAAAATCACACCACCAAAAAGAAACCTGCCATCACCCCTTCTTCACTACCCACTCCTGTGGCACGTCGAACGCGTCAAGCCACGTCGTCCAAACCTCACGACACCCAAAGTAGTAGCATCGACTTATTGAGAAGTCAAACCAATGAGAAACTTTTAGCCAGTCTCTACTACAATCCTGGCCATGCTGCTGGTTACGGAGGAGTTCAAAAATTATATCGGGCTGCTAAAAAGTAAATTGAAAAGTGTACGTTTGCCAGAAGTACGACGATGGTTACAAGAACAATCGACGTACACGTTACACAAACCCATTTGACGAAAATTTTCTAGAAGTCCAACCAAATTGAAGGGCATCGATCATCAATGGCAGCCGATTTAGCCGGCGTCTCTCATTTGGCAGCCTACAATCGTGGTCACAAATATTTGTTTTGTGTCATCGACGTGTTTTCCAAATTCGCTTGGGTCGTGCCTTTGACTTCTAAAAGCAGTACCAAATTGGTACGTGCCTTAAAACTGGTCTTGAAACAAAGTGGTCGTCACCCTTTACGATGGCAAACCGACAAAAGCACCGAATTTCTAAACCAAGCTTTTCAAAAAGAATTGAAACAAAGACATTCATTTTTTACCACCGAAAATCCTGAAACCAAAGCTAGTGTCGTGGAATGTTTTCAAAGAACTTTGAAAGAACGCATGCGGAAATATTTTACACATCAACACACTCTCAAGTACATCGACGTGTTACCACGTTTGGTCAAAGCGTACAATCAATCGTAGCATCGGATGTGCCCCCGAACAGGTCACCCCTGAAAACGAAGTGAAGGTGTTTGATCGATTGTTTGGTGCCCCCAAATGGAGACCCCAGAAGAAACCTCTGGGGCTGAAGACGGGAGATTGGATTCGCATCGGAAAAACCAAACGCACTTTTGACAAAGGTTATTTATCCAACTGGACCACCGAATTGTTTCGTGTCACTGGACCCGTGGGTAGACGTGATCCTCCCGTCTATAAATTGGAAGACATGCACGGAGAAGTGCTCAAAGGAACATTTTACTTGCCTGAGTTACAACGAGTGACCAAAAAAGAAGACGCCTTGTACGACATCGAAAGCATTCTCGAACAAAGAACACGGAAAGTGGGCAAACGTCGAGTGGAAGAAGTCAAAGTACGTTGGAAAGGATATCCCCCTAGATTTGATTCTTGGATTGCCGCTTTCCCAAGTCGTCGACTATAAAAAGAATAAGTAACCCAGCATGCCGTTCAACACAACCACGACCTCGACTCCTTCGCAGAGTTCCTGTCTTCAAGAATTAAAAAAACAACCGCTCTGGGTGTGGTGCGGAGAACGTGTGCCTAAAAATCTTTTTCTGCCAAATCTTTCTAGTGTATTGTGTCATCGGAGCAGCCATTGCCAATTTGAGTTTGCAACAAGGGGACAAACAATTGTGGACCATTTTACTCAGCGGTTGCATCGGTTATCTTCTACCCAGTCCCTCCTTGAAATTTACGACGACGGACATCCAGCGCAACGGTACAACCAACGCCAGTCCACCATCTTCCAGTCATCACAATATCACTCCTCTTTTGGAACCGTTTGAACATCATTCTCCTTTGAACTCGAGTGACTCCTCGGACGCCAAAACTCTCGAACTATTATGAATAACCAATTGTATTTAACTTTACCCAGTGACAGTTCCATGGATGTGTTTCCCAACAACACCTTATGTTGTTTCACGACCAAATTACCTCAGTCCATCCAATTGGATCACGAAGCTCATTGGGAAGTAAGTTTGGTAGAAATCATTCATCCTTCGTAAGCCGTCAGTATCAACCCAGGTCAAAACACTTTCATCGTGGATATCCTGAACGCCCAAGTACACCACTTGGACAAAGCTGATCCTAACTTTCACGAATCCAAAAAGGTACCAGATAAACATTCTCCCTTGACGAGCTATACCATGAGAATTCCTGTATGGTAATATTTTAGTGGTCGACATTTGGTGGACACGATTACAACCATCTTCGAGGCCCAATTTGCCAAAGCCTTAGAGAAAGCCAAGAAATCGGTACAGATCAGTTACCATCCTGTGGCACGCCGTCTCATCTTGCAATTGTCGGACGCCGACATATTAGCCATCACTTTTTCTCCTGGGTTTTATGCTATTTTGGATGGAAATAAAATGTTCACCAATATAAAAGTCAAGCAACTTAGGATTCACAAAGGCTTTTCGCACCCCTATCGAATTGAACGTTGGAGTCAATTTAATGTTTGTGTACTCGGATGTGGTGGAGTACAACGTGGTGGGAACTGAGAGTCATTCCTTTCAAAGCCGATTCTGCCGTCGCCGCGAACGAAGAAGGTGGAAACACGTATCACGTTCACCGTGAATTTGTACATCCTCATTATCTTCCAGTCAGTAAATAGTATTTTGACAGTGTCAACATTAGTATAAACGGAGCTTTGGGACAAAGCGTTCCATTCATTGACAAAGGAAAAGTCACGGTGAAACTACATTTTCGAAAAAGGTTCTCCAGCGAATTGTAACACCAAAAATGTATCCGGTGTAACGAGGAGTGGCTCGACAACGAGGACACGGTTTAGGAGATATGTTAAGATCGGCTTTTCGGACGGTAGCCCCTATTTTGAAACCCATGGTGACTCGAGGATTGCATGCCTTAAAATATGCCGCTTTGACGCAAGGAAAAGAATTTTTGCAAAACGTCCTCATCGACAAACACAATCCAAAAGAAGCCTTTATGAGAGCAGGAAAAAATATGTTGATGCACACTGGAAAAGATCTTTTAGGTCTCCGAGAGAGTCCTATAAATTCACTTCACGCTTCTGGGCCTGGCGTTACTTCTTCCTCCACTCCACAGCAAGGACAAGGCAGAAAGAGACGACGTCGATCTCCCTTCAGAGCTCATAAAACACACGGTGTTCCAAAAAAGAATAAGAAAAGAAGAACGGTCAGAGAATTAGACGTGTTTGATTACTAAGCCTTTGAAAATGATGCACCGAGATTCTTGCGAATGTACCAAGTCAGAACTGGATCTGTTTACAATACCTCCCACCATGATGACGATGCAAGAATCCCAATGGGTGGAATTTCATCCTGTATCGTCTTTGACGGATTCAGCTCCTATCGAATTTGAAATTAAAGGACAAACCGAAGATTACATCGATCTGAATAACAGCTACTTGTACCTGAAACTCAAAGTGCTCAATTCGGCGTACAACACCAATCCTGGGGCCGATGACAGAGTGTCACCCGTCAATAATTTCATGCATTCCTTGTTCAGTGAAGTAGATTTACTTGAATAACAAACTGGTCAGCAGCAGTATGGATACTTACCCTTACCGTGCTTACTTGGAAAATCTCTTGACATACGGAAAAGAAGCCAAGTTCACTCATCTGGATGCTTCCGTGGTATGGAAAGCTGACAGCACAGGAAAGTTCGACGACACACTGTTGAGTGTGGCTGCAGCTGGTGAAAATCCAGCAGACCCACACAGTGTGGGTTTTAACGCCCGTCGACTGAAAATCAAACAAGGGGGTACTTCAGAACTGACGGATCGTTTGCATTTGGACATGTGTTTGCAAGACAAGTATTTGTTGAACGGAGTGGATGTACGCCTGAGACTGGATTGTAGTAGTCCCGCCTTCCATTTGATGGCCAATGCCAACGAGTACAAAACCAAAATCGAAGAAGCCAGACTTTACGTGCGACGTGTGGAAGTCTTACCTAAAGTAGCCAACGACATCAGTCAAACTTTGAGCAGAACCACCGCCAAGTATCCTGTGCGACATGTGGAAGTGAAAACGTTTACCATTGCCACTGGACTCCGATTCAAAGTCGAAGATCACGTCTTCCAAGGACAGCTCCCCAAACGTTTGCTGATTGGCATCGTCAGTAATGCAGCCCTCAACGGAACCTCCAATCAAAATCCGTTCAACTTTCAACACTACAACGTCTCCAAGATAGAAGTCAGTCGAGATGGCCAGACGTCGTGTATCAGACCTTTTGAACCTAACTTTGGCGACCAGAAAAATTACTTGCGATCTTACTTGACCCTGTATGAAGCCACAGGACAGTTAGGCACCAACAACAGCCACGGCATTTCGTACGTGGATTATGCAGGAGGATATGCGTTGTGGGGATTCGATATCACTCCTGACCAAGGCAGCGACGAAGGACATTTCCACCCTATAAAATCAGGCCAACTTCGTGTGGAACTTCAGTTTGCAGTAGCTCTACCCGAGACAGTGAACGTCGTCTTGTATGCAGAATTTGATAATACTCTAGAAATCAACAGTTTGAGAGAAGTGATTCTAGACTATTATAAGAAAATAAAAGATGCAACACGAAGAACCTATCGAGATAGAACAAGAAGATGAGGGATGTTGTGAAGCACAGCAGTCACAAACCACTGATGATGACGAGGTGATTCATCCAGAACCCCCCAAAGAAGAAGAAAAAAATAGTGTTCCGAAGTTTACTGGATTTATGGCTTGTCGATGGCCTGAACAAGAAAAACATTTAGTCACCCGTTATGTTACTGAATTGGTTGAAAGAATTAACACCCTGACCCGAGAACATTGTCATGGATGTCAAATCGATCATCCCAGTCAGAAACAACACGACAAATGTTTGATGATGACGGCCGAAGAAAAATTGGACGAATATTTGGAGGACGCCTGGTCTCAGATCTCGGAAGAAAAGGTGTTGAGAAAATGGTATAAAGACTTGCAGGATTCTTCTTCACCTCCACTCACTCCTCTGGAGATCAAACGCATCGAAGCTCTCTTGCAACAGAGTACAGAGACTATCCGTCGTGATTATTCGTGGAAGTACTTGACAGACCAATTCAAGCATACAGTCAAGTGTGAATTGATGACTTATTATTTCCTGTGAAGAAAAAATGGATACCAGGGAACTTCATTACCTGTTGACTCGCAGTTCCTACACTTCTTCTTGGAATCCTGTGGTGTGTGCCAAAGATGAACTACGGCATCGCAAACCCAAAGACGTGCATGCCTATGTCATCAATACCGACGACAGTCATCGACCAGGAACCCATTGGGTAGCCGTGTACTTTCCCAACGATCACAGTGTGGAATATTTTAATTCTTATGGATTACCTCCTTTGGGAGACGACATCATTGACTTTATGAAAAGAAATGGAGTCTCTACTCGATTCAATAATGCCCGATTACAAGGATCGGATTCTATGGTGTGTGGACCATATTGTGTACATTTTCTTCATCAACGCAGTCTCGGATATTCCTTAGAACATTTAGTGACTTGTTTTGATAGAGAGTATGCTCGAAACGATGCTAAATATAGAAAGATGGTTTTGTGAACATTATGGTTATCTCTTGTCTTTAGCTCAGAAACGTAGTGTGCATCAGAATGATGTAGAACAGTGGAAGTTCAGTTTACCTTCCCAACGTTGTCAATCCTGTAACTACGTTCATGTTTAATCTTGCTCGTTCGTTTACCTTTTTATGTGAGAGAAGCTTCTTGTTCATTAAAAAATGTTGATTGTTTGAAAAAAAATGGCGTTGTGTGGTTTATTGAATTTGAAAAAATGAACAATGTATATGCTCTATTTCTATCGATCTGAGGTCACCAACTCTGTCCATTTCTCACTATCGATCTGAACCATGTTTTCCATCGCGTCCACGCTTCCAGCATATAAAGCGGTGCGTTGGCCAGTGTAGTCACTCTCGTTGACTCGTCAAGATCTCAAGAACCACATTTCAAGAAGATGGCAGCCAAGATAAGCAAGTTGAATGAAGCCATGGTAAACATGCAGAGGGTGAGGTATCATTTGCTTCAGAACAACCCAGAGAGAAAGACGATGATCTTCCTGCAAATGGCTCAAGATCTGGTGGAAGAAGTCCTGAGAGAAGAAATCATCAGGGACAGAACGGAATGGGAGGAGAGACAAAGACTGCAGCAAAGGCAACAACAACAACAGCAGCTACAACAACAACAACAACTCTTGCAGCAGCTGAAACTACCAGACGGAGAAGTCACCTGTAAGATGGACTGTGATGAGTTTGCCTTCTCTTTCACCAGAAAGAGAGCTTGTCCTACAGCCACGAGACCCGTGGCGAAATGTGGCCGTCCTGCTGCGGCTGCTACTGCTGCTGCTGCTACTAGTAGTTAAAACAAACAACTTCTTAACCCAACGGTCCTTTTCAGGGCCACCCAGGTCTCTAGAAAAGATAACCACTCTTACATTGCCTAAACAAATTTTGTGTTTGTATGTTTGTGTGTTTGTCTTTGCCCACCTCAAAAACAAATTCCCTTTCCCCAAAAAATGTTTGTATAGAGAGTGTGTGTTTGTGTTTGATAAAAAAGGATTATGTGGTGTGTGTGTGATAAAAAATAAAAAAATTAAAAAAGGGTTTTGTGGTGTGTGTTTGTATAGAGTGTGATTGTGTTTGATAAAAAAAAATTAAAAAGTATTTTCTTTTAGGTCCGCGTACTGGGTCTGTTTTTTTTGGGTGGATAAGGGGTGGTGGAGCGCAGAATCCACGAATCATAGAATGACGTCATAGGAATGACGTCAGACGCGGGGTAGTGTGGGTAATGTTTTTTTTTAGATGTAAGGGATGTTTTAATTCACGTCCGCGCCTTTCCCGGGTTGTAGGGAACCATGCTGCGCTGGAGGGTGTACTAAATCAGTACAGTGTCAGGTGTGTTGCAAACGGACAACACACCTGTCCATAATCTTAGTGTGCTTAGCACACATTGAACCCCCCTATGCGTGCTTCGCACGCTGTGGGGGTAAATAGTCGTACATGCCCGAATGGGCGAAAACGACTTTAATTCAAGAAACGAACGGGTTGAGCTACCCCGTTGATTCAACAGAATGAACAAAACAGAAATCATACGCCAGATACGAGTGCATCTAGAGGTAGCGTGGCACCTCCTAAGGGAAATAGAGGAGAGGGAGGAGGAGGAAAAAGAGATGAAAGAGCCCTTCAGACCCCACCTGATGATGACGGAGGATTGGGAGCCTGAAGCGACCCATCCTCCGTCGGCTTTCCCCATCATCTCCAAGAAACACCGACGGAGTAAAGCTAGATGGAGTGAAAGTTGTGCAGCGTGTAGGACTCGAGAAGGGAGGTGTCCACACCTCTAGATGTACTATAAAAAAAACCCAGCCCTTTTCAGGGCCACCCATTTATCAAGAAAAGATTAATTTTCATTATTGCCTTAATAGTTTTTGTGTATGTTTGTGTGTTTGTGTTTGTGTTCCCACTCCAAAAACAAAATTCCCATTCCCTGATATGTGTTTGTAGAGTGTTTGTGGTGTGTTGAATAAAAAAATAAAAAATAAAAAAGGATTGTGTGGTGTGTGTTTTGATTAAAAAATAAAAAATGGATTGTGTGGTGTGTTTGTTTGTGTTTGATAAATTTTTATCTTTGGAAAAGGGATGTTTTCCTTCACGTCCGTGCTTCCAGCATATAAAGCGGCGCCTTCCGCAGTCGCACCATTCACAATTCACTCAACAAGAAGCATGTATACTGTAGAACTATTGCAGGAAGCCTGGAATGTGATGGTGGGTGTAGAGTCTTTGGTGGAAAGGATGGAGTGTTGGTGGAGATAGCCTGCCACCAAGCCATACGTCACCAGCCAAGTAGCAGCTCTCACCTCAGCGATGAGGCTGGTGAACGATGACTTGGTGGAGGAAATCCAAAAAACTTCCTTGGCTCTTTGTCGTGTGCGGTTCATCAAGACGGCCCTAGACTTACTGGAAGATGTGGAATACTTCCTATACAAAGTCCAGGAAGATTGGTGGATCTATCCACGCCCCAGTAGCGTCAGGCTCGACGAGGTGAACCTCCACATCGTCAAGTTATTGTTAAAGAAAGTTTTGGAGAAGGAAGTGGCCCACATTAAGACCTTGTGGGCCCTAGAAAGAAACAAGAAGGAGCAGGCCAAGAAAGAGAAGGAATTCCAGCGCCTGAATTTGAACTGGATGAAAATCCAGGACAAGTTCAGGCGAATGGGACATCCCGACTGGCTGCCGGATTCTACACCACCACCACTCCAAAAGAAAAAAAAAGAACAACACCCTCCTAGGCTTCCTGACCCAATGTTGGAGAATGTAAACACTCCAACGGCCCTTTTCAGGGCCAACCATTTACCAAGAAAAGATTATTTTTCATTATTGCCATACTTCTATCCTTCCCTTGTTTCCTTTACCCGTTCCTTTTCCCGTTTGAGGCTGGATAGGCCCCAATGTTCATTTTCCCGTTTGAGTCTCAAGTGCCCCCGCCATGTTCATTTCCCGTTTGAGTCTGTAGAGGCCCCCATGTTAATTTCCAGTTTGAGTCCCAAGTGCCCACCTTCAGTCTCAACCCCACCCCCCTCAACTACTTTCAATTTTCTCTTCCAAAATCGACTGACATTGGCAACAAATATTCTCTTCTTTGTTGGGCATTGGCACACATTTACTACACGTGCACATGTGTGGGAGAAAGGTTAAAATTATTTGAAAAACTGCTGTCTATTTAATATTTTAAATGTGCATTTCTTTGAAGACATGTACAAGTTCTAATCAATAACAGTTGGATTAATTAAGGCTATAGAAAATGAAAACCAATTTCCAGCCCCCAAAAAGCTGGCAAGAAAAACTCTTTTCTCTGATCTGTAATTTAATTATTTTAAAAATTGTCCTGACTTAACAGAAAGTGAAGAAAAAAAAAGAAAAAAATGTAACAAAATGAATATTAAAAAAAATCGTGATCGGTACAAAATTCCAGCCCCCCACCCCGTTTATTCAATCAGATTTTGTACTGCTATTCAATTTGGTATTTAAAATTAAAAGCAGTTTATAAAAATGATATTTGCATATTTGTTCAGACTAAGATTACTTACCAATTTGCGTTTTCGAGCAACTGTACTTCTTCTACACCAGGCCGACTATACTCCAGATCATCGCCATTGTCAGAATCTGACGAGTCCTGTTCATCTTTGTCACACGAATCTATTTCCGGTTCATACATGTAAGGTTGGATGTTAGTGGAATATTCTACTTTGGGAATGTCATCCACATCACTGTCATCACTGACAGTCGCCATAATTTAAACATTCAAGCACATCCAACTCCTAGAACGCTTGACTGCATTATCAACAATGCCGGTGTGTACAGTGTCTCAAATGACGTCACATCCGCTATTTGTTCAGGGGGAGGGAAGAGCGTTGCTTTGTTCAAGACGGATCGGGAGAGATCGATCGGTTTTTCATAAATTTCTTCGTAACTAGTGAGAATGTAAGGTACATATTTTCAGAAAATGAACCTTATACATTTAGCAAATTATATATTAAGTTGGCGCGAATTTCAGTTTTGCATGATTGTCCCCTTTAAGTTGCACCAGTTTTATTTTCGAACCCCTTAGCACATATCATTGCAGAGGTATGCATGCGCAGCTCAACTGGTCAGGAACAGTAGTGAAATTATGTTGTTTGAGACCATGTAGGGACTTTATTAGCTCTAGAACATGTGAACAATGCCCATTGACCCTGCAAATATATATTTTTACATCATCATACACATTAATTAGTAAAATAACCAAAATTTAAAGCTGTATGTATCTGAAACATGCTGATTACACCAAGCTGTGAAATGCCAAAGGAAGTGTTTATACATTATTAATGTTACAAACAACACGTGTCAAACTTGCATTTCTGCTAACTGCAGTCAGTAAATCCTCCCTGTGACGTAAGTCAAAACAAAACATTCCAGATGCCGTTTTTTGTTTGTCTTTAGTGGCGTTGTCTGAGATTCATGTCATGAATATGCCGGAGTGACATCTACGTGCTTTGTTTTATAGTAATAGTTGCCATTAATTCAGGATACTAAATTGTTTAGAAATTAAATATAATTCATAATAATAAAAAATATATTAGATCTTATCCGGCTTTACGTGTCCAATATGCGTCTTTGAACTTTTTCTCAGTGATTTCGACGTGAGGAGGCTTGTTCTTCTTCATAGATAGTCAGCATTTCGCTTCTGCGCGAATCTTGTTTTCAAACTCCAACATTTTAATATCATGTATATATCTTGCGTAAAATAGTTGAAACTCTTCTTTAACACTTTACTGAAAAGTTTATCTTGATCAGGTAAGTATTTAATTGAATGTTATCGGGAATGCGCGCGAGTGAATCGGAAATGCTGTCTGTATTCTCTGAAGATTCCGCCATTTTAACGGAAAGCTTGGGGTGCGTAGTAACAATCTCTAAGGGGGCGGGCTTATCTAATAATTTTGGATCTATGCATTAGGTACCCGATAATGTTTTGTTTACGTGTACAAATCCACCACCACGCAAATTCTTCCGTGATTAAATTGGGCTGTTGGCAAGGTCGATTATGTACGTGGCATCGTATCGCTGTCGGGTAATATATTTTATGACCCTTAAGTCGTGCAGTGTCGTATGCCTTTTGAACCATGTGTTGCTGATCCATTCCCGCACTTAGAACATTTTATCCTTGATCGAGAGCTTCCAGGCTCAAACATGTCGTCTCGACAGGACTTCAAAAATTATAATAACAAAAACAATGATAATGTTGACTATGGTGATAATAATAACAAATAGACAAATTTACTGCAAATTAACATCTTACGCCCGGCTTAAAAGATGAGATTATTGCTTATCATTACAAATAAATGTTTAGGGAAAATAGTCCATATTATTGTTTGGTATTGAATGTTGATTGCTACAAAGTTTAAGAAAGAAACAAAAACAGATTTGTGAGATGTACAATTTCTGCACAATTATTTTCACCGGATCCATCTTGTTAAAAGTTTCTATTTGTATACCTTGTATTCTACAACAGTACAATACAATACAACACAACACAAATACATATAATCTTGATGGGTTTTTTTTCGCATGAATATAATGAAAGTACCATGTATATTCATGGTCTACAGGCTCTGATTCAACTTTCTAGTTTGCCGTCTACCTCAACAGTCCGATATTCGCTGAAATGTGAGTTTACAAGTGTGACATTAATTGAAGAAGATATCGTGGTACTAGAAAGATATAATGTCAACAAAGAAGGATTTCTCTGTTTTGTAACTGTTTGTGGTGAGATGTATATGAAAACAAAATATGATGGTATGATCGAAAGATCATTAAGAAAGAATCCACTTGTATAGATTTTGGTACTCATTATATTATGTATTATGTTCGCTGCACATTGGTTTCGGTTTCGTCTAAGTCAAGATTAAGCACATGGTCTTTACTGTTGAATTTGTATACATTATCTATGTACAACAATGCGATAAAATACATATCTTATATACTCGCGTATAAGCCGATTCCCCAAGCTGAAATGGTGAAAACATTAAAAAGTGCATGACCCGCGCATAAGCCGACCCATAAGTCCGAGACTACGTCACAAGATGCACGCGGTAAGTTCTAAATGCATTTATTTAGACAAACCACATTACTAAAATAAAATATTATCTTCAAGCCTAACGAAAATGAATGTACGAACGTAATTTATATGTTGAAAGTCGAACACAATACTAAACAATTTAGTCACAAATGTAAAAAATTTATAACTTATAATCTTTCAAATCTGACTCGGTATCTGAATTGCCAAAATGAAAATCTGCTTCTGTTATAGGTGCGTTTTCCTCGTAGACGTCGTCATTGTCATCATTCACCTGATAGTGTGTCGTTCGGCTTCTCGTCATTCTCCTTCTCGTCGTCAGAATCGGCCTCGGTTCCATCCAAGGCAATGCTGATACAGCACTTTTGAAATTGTCTGACAATCATTTCCTACGGAATCGAGTCCCATGCGTCTTTGACCCACTTTGCGACCAGGTCGATGCCCGGCTTCATGAAATTTCCGCCTTTTTTTCAGCTTCACTGCACCTGAACAAACCCAGTGGGACCACATCTTTCATAATCTGTATTTTAAACGGTTTATTTAGGAAGACATCAAGAGGTTGTAAAACTGATGTTAAACCTCCAGATATGACAGCCAATATAGTTTTAATTTTCTTTGCGACTTTTATGACCTCGTCTGTCTTCTGTGCTCGAACCAGACGAGCATTGAAGGTTTCTCAAGAAGTGCACCTAGTCTCTTGTTCCAGACTTTCTCCAGCTATTCAACAGTTCAAATTTCGTCCATCCATCCCTTTTGATGTGCGCGAACGATGACAGCAGCAGGAAATTTCATGATTTTCGGCATGGCCTTCCGTTTAAAAATGATGACAGCTTTGAACCGTCAGCTAAACAGACCAAAACAACCGTGTTTTCCTATCACCGGTCTTTTTTTTCAGTCCAGTTTTCTCACCAGCAGCATAGACTATTTTGTTGCTCGAAAGATCAAATGCGTCTTACCCATATTTCCGATTTGCGATAGTTCTAATGAGCACTCCTTTCGATGTTCGACGATAAACTCCTGAAACTATTCGATTTTTTCTTCCAGGTCTTTTTCTTCGTTCGCTGCCAGAAACGATGCCTTTTAATAAAACGGGAACAACAACCGGTTGATGCGACACATTTTGCTGAATCTGCCGACTTGTATTTGTTGTCTTTCGCCATTTGCATAGCACGCAGACGAATTCCAGTTCTTGTGACGATGTATCCATTTTGTCGACATTCACCAACAAAATCGCAGAGTTCTTTCCCCAATTCAGAGAATGAAGCGATCACAGTCCGACGCGCCTTCTTTTTTTCTTGGCATCTCTTCTAATGCTGCTTTACTTTTCCACCTTCCCGTATTTGCTTCATTTGTACACAGAATTCTTGTGCTGCAGCACCGTTGTTATCTGCTTGGGCATATTCTATAACTTTAAGTTTGAACGCTGCATTATAAGCCGAACACTTTCTATTATTTAAACCACTATTCATTACAACTATTATTTTTGTGGACACCACTTGGACATCTAGCTATGATACACCAGCAGGCCTTCGAGGTGACCCCCTTGTGCCGAAAGTTATAAAAGGATTTTACACCTATATTTTCTTCCTGATCTGCTGATGTGGGTTTCCATACGAAAATCAAAAAGAATTTTGAGAGAAAAATTTATTTATGTTATATTGTTTTTGAATTAGGGTTCCTTTGCTTTTTGTTGGGAGCGTACTTGTTTAGATTCCCGTCTCTAGGTTTCCATTCGTTCCGCCTACTGTCCTAAAGTTTATATTTGAATCGTTGGCTTGTAATCCCCTCCTCAGGCATTACACATTATGGCTGGTTTCCGTGCCTATTGTAGATATTTATAGTGCCTCTTGCCAGGGATCGGGATGTTTTGGCCATTTCATGTATTCAAGAGTTGTATGGTGCTCTTGTTGTATATGGTGCTTTTACTCATTTGTGAATATATCCGGATTGGCCTATTTAGATCAGTATTAAGTGCATCATTTTTAGAAATGTCGTATAATCGGTCCTTTATTTTATTGAAATAAACTAGAAAAGTTTAGTCTGTGTATGGTTTGAAGGATTTTGCATATAACTTGACTTGACATTGTTTATGTTCTTTTGCTGGTTCTGGTTACGACCCTTTCTGTCGAAGCTGAAGGAATAGGTCTGGAGATGTAAAAAAAAATTTTTTTAAATGTCGGTGTAGACATTGTGCCCAAAAGAGAATTTTGTCTTTTTTTTTAAGCTTGTTTGCATTACATCCACAAAAAACAACATATATAGTGTATCATTGCACTCCCAGTCATGATGTTTGTAATTGGATAATGTTTTTTCCTTGCACCAAGATTTGAAGCCCTGTGGATTATAAGCTCAGTGCACTCTAAAAACCATTTTAACCTTTGAAATGGTTCATTACATTTTATGAGCACTGCATCTCAAGCAAAACATTACGCTCATTGTACAGAAAGTTCACCTAGAAAAGCGTGCAATTTTTTTTTTTACCTTCAAACCATCATCTAAAAACATTTCCATGGGAGTACAATGTTGTATTACTGTTCAGCGCGTCACTTAAATCAGATTTCAGAATAATTTTATGGTCACCTTTACGATCTATTTCTCGTCACTGTTAGACACTCCCTTAATGCTGGAACCACAAGCAGCACATATCCCACTCCATTGATCTCCACGCCGGTGATTGCTGGAGATAGGAAAGGCGGAAGGGAGTTGGGTGGCTTCACTGCCCCAATCATCAGTTGCAGGGACAGTGAATGTCTGCCTCCTCTGCACCCTACGCCTTCTCTTCTTCTAAAGTAATGAGGACCAGTTCCTCCATCAGATGCCGAACATGGTCCAGGCACACTTGAATTTTCAGCACCTTGGCGCTTCTACTGCTACTCATTTTGTTTGGTTGTTGACAAGTCAACGGGGATAGCCCGACTGGTGAACGCACCGCTTTATATACTTAAAGGAAAACATCCCTCACACCAGAAATAAAAGTCACACGTATAAACACAAACACCAAGTGCGCTGACCTAAAAGAGACACTTTTTATAAATTTTTTACACAAGAGTAAGGGAGTGTTTGTAGACACTCTCTATACAAACATGCACCATACATACATACATTTTTTATTAGGATTTAAAAAAAAAAAGAAAAAAAAAGACACAAACATACACCCAACATACAAACACACAGATGTTTAGGCAATCATGGAGTAATCTTTTCTAAGAGATGTGGGTGGCCCTGAAAAGGGCCGTTGGAGTTTTGTTAACCAAATTAACACCTATTGCACCTCTTCGCTGGTCTTCTCCTCAAACTGCTACGCACTTCAGGTCCATAAATCAATACTCTCTTCAGACACCCTTGTCTCTCCACATAGATTCATCTCTTCCAAATAGCTGTAGCTGTAATCTTAGTAATAGCCCATGATGCTTTGACATACATGGAGTAGTCCGTTTTGAAGAGAATGCCCGATACGATACTTGAAGATTCTACGGAAGTATACATCTTGTCTTGACAACAGGTGAAACTATGTAACAAAAACGCTGGTATATATAGCCAAAGACCAGAAATACAACTCACACACATAAACACAAACACCAAGTGCGCTGACCTAAAAGAAACTTTTTATAAAATTTTTACACATGAGTGAAGGAGTGTTTATAGACACACTCTATACAAACATACACCATACATACATACCTTTTTTATAAGGAAAGGAATTTTTGTTTTAAAACCGCTACGCACTTCAGGTCCATAAATCAATACTCTCTCCAAACACCCTTGTCTCTCCACATAGATTCGTCTCTTCCAAATAGCTGTAGTTGTAATCTTAGTAATAGCCCATGATGCGTTGACGTACATGGGGTAGTCCGGGTTGAAGAGCATGCCCGATACAATACTTGTCTTGTCTTGACAACAGGTGAAACTATGTTACAAAAACGCTGATATATATAGCTAAAGACCGGATCGAAATGGTCCACCAATCCAACCGCGCGTCACAAAATGTAGGGTCACTCTTCTAATCAGAATAGAGTGGGTATGTGACGTCATCTTCAGTATATCGAGGCCACAGCGTTCGTACGGTTTTTACCTTTTGCAGCATAGTTTAAATAAGGCTGATACAACGAAGACGATGCATTGGTGTGAGCCTGCTACGGAAACCTCTTATGTTCGGAGTGATAGTACTACGACGGCAGTGGTCAACATTCATCCAGAAGATTTTAATTTGGATTTTGTGGATTTGCTGTCATCGCAACAAATTTTGCCTGAAACGACCGCCGTAGTACCACCTTCTTCTCCTTCCTTACCTGTGATCCATGATTTTGAAAAGAGACAGAAGGAAGAATTGGAAAATATTTTGCATGGGAGTACAATGTTGTATTACTGTTGAGCGCATGACTTCAATCAGATTTCAGAATAATTTTATGGCCACCTTTACTGTCGTTTCATCTGTTTTGACTCAATGAGCAGCATTCTGAGCGTCTGACCAATTCGATATGGTTGGCGAGTTTTGTGTTGGCCTTGTTTCTGATGTGCCTTGTGGGTTTTTTTTTTTTCTAAAGTCACCTGTTTCACCAAAATATTGAAATAATAACGCTAGGCCCAAAAGAAGCTCCAATTGTTTGAAGTTGCAACTCTTTGTAATTACACTTAGGAAGTGCTAAGCCGGTGTTGATATCACTTCCCATTTAAATCTGCATACCAATGGAAACTAAACAAGTTAACTGTTAATGTCATGTGTTTAGGAAAAGATGACATTTATAAAAACTATAAAAAAAAGGTTCAGATGTACAAGATAAATTGGTTGTACTACAAATTATGTAGCAGTAATAAAATGTTAAAGATTTTTCATGCATCACGGCTTAAAAAGAAAGTTCTTTATACGCCTCTCCATTGACGACTCGCGCACAAGACCTCTGAAATTAAGGCGGGGATGGAGAACGACAGTGGTAAGGGGTGTGGTGGGGGGCGAGAGGTAAATGGCTGAATAATTATTTTATAATGTTGTTTGGATATAACTGTGAATAAATATATATTTTCCTAATGAAGTTCGCATTTCTGTATCAACTGTCTTTCTTTTCAAGATGACCAGTCTCTGAAAGATCGGTAACAACATTAATACAAAAGGTTTTCAACGCACAGTGTGTACCGAACGATATCTATTACGTCTTAGTTTTTTTCATGTGAATGTGCAACATTCTAGTGTTATTGCTGATTCAGAACAGAACTAGGTTCCTTTTTCCTTTTTTATAAAAAGATGGATATTTATTTCCAGAAATAACCCCATAACTCCTCTGCCTTTTTGTTCATCCAACAGCGTTCAAAGTAGAATCAGAGAAGAATATGAGCACGGCTTTCCTGTATACCGTATTTTCCGGGGTATAAGTCGCTACTTTTTTTCGTTTTTTTTCTTAAAAATGACGTGTGCGACTTATATGCAGGAGCGACTTATACGATAAATAATTTTTTTTAACGACTGTGACTGATGCGCAGTGATGCTGTGCTTTAGCGAAATGCATCTACCGGTATACCGGCAAGCCAATTGCTGGAAACTTACATACGGTACACGTAAGTATTAGACTATAAGATTATCAAATTAAATAATCAAATAATATTTAGTTATATATGTGTTAAAATTTGTTGTTATTAATAAATAAAAAAAATATTGAAATAACGATTGCCATTGTATTTCCTTTATTATTCGGCATGTACATCTTAGAATCTTTCTGTCTCTAAATTCAGTCGTTGTAAATTTCAGCACATTTTCCCACCCAAGCTGCTAGTCAAAGTCCTTTGAACTTGCCGCCCAGCTATTGCGTCATGTTCTTGTGATGTACTCAAATAATACAGCATGCAGAACTGGGGTTATTTTGTTATTTTAAACAACGAATTATGTCACTGTAAAGCGTTTCCGAAACCTGTCTCTAAATTCAGTCGTTATAAATTTCAGCACATTTTCCCACCCAAGCTGCTAGTCAAAGTCCTTTGAACTTGCCGCCCAGCTATTGCGTCATGTTCTTTTGATGTACCGGTACTCAAATAAATACAGCATGCAGAACTGGGGTTATTTTGTTATTTTAAACAACGAATTATGTCACTGTAAAGCGTTTCCGAGACCTCTGGTAGCGCTTCATAATTTACTTCAATAGTAGTTTATAAAAACACACAATCATTTTTTCGGTTGGTTTCGCAATGGCTTGTTATAAAAAAAAAAACCATAGCATGAATAATTCCTCTGATGATTGCTCTAGTTTTAAACTCTGGATTAAGCCAAGACTGGCTTCATGGAGAGAACTTCAAAGTACCGGTAATTAATAAAAATAACTGGAAGGCTGGCGAACAGTTTCAATTGTTAGGTGAATTCGCAATGGCTTCGTTAATTTATTAAAATCACTGTAGCGTATAAAGTGCCTTTGAAGTTCGCTTGGGTTGTGGAAATGACCGATATATAAATACGTACCGTTCATACAATGGAGCATTAAGAAAATATAGTTTCACAATAACGTTGTATGATTTAAAATTGTTATATTAGCGTAAGTCAATACAGTTTTGTTTTAAATTAAATTCGTGCCATTTATCATGGCACCAACAACTAGAAAAAGTTATGATGCAGAATTTAAGTTAAACGTCGTAGCATTTGCGAAAGAAAACGGAAATCGTGCAGCAGAAAGAAAATTCAACGTAAGCGAGAAGATTGTGCGTGACTGGCGTAAAAAAGAAGACAAGTTAAGGTCAACCAAAAAAACCAAGAAGGCCAATCGTAGTGGCAAAGCAAGTTGGCCAGTTCTCGAGGAGAATCTACGAAAATGGATTGTGGAACAGCGTGCTGCAGGTCATGGACTTTCAACAGTTCAAATACGACTCAAGGCAAAGTCAATGGCGAAGGAGAGCGAGATTAACGATTTTAGCGGTGGACCAAGTTGGTGCTTTCGATTTATGCGTCGACATCAACTGTGTATCCGGGCTCGAACAACCATGAGCCAACGATTACCTGATGACTTCGTCGAAAAATTAGAAAACTTTCGCAGTTACGTTAGTACAGCGATTGATGAACATGCAGTCCGTGCAGACCATCTGATCAACATGGATGAAGTCCACTAACATTCGACATACCGATGAGCAGAAGCGTAGAAGAAAAAGGAGTTAAGACAGTAAACATCCGAACAACGGGACACGAAAAGTCGCGTTTCACCGTCGTGCTGGCATGCTGTGCTAGTGGAGCTAAACTACCACCAATGATCATCTTTAAACGCAAGACAAAACCAAAGGATGCCTTTCCTCCAAATGTTATCATAAAGTATAACACGAAGGGATGGATGGATGAAGAGATGATGATCGATTGGCTTCAGCAATGCTACAGCAAAAGAACAGATGGATTTTTTAAGAAAGAAAAAGCAATGCTTATCATGGACAGTATGCGAGCCCACATAACAGAAGGCGTTAAAAAAAAAATGAAATCAATGAATACCATCCCGATAATTATCCCTGGTGGAATGACGAAACTGCTCCAACCTCTTGATATATCAGTGAACAGAAGTTTCAAGGCAGTGTTACGAAACATTTGGGAGTCATGGATGACAGACGGGAAGCACAGCTTCACAGCGACTGGCAGGATGAGGTGCGCTACATTTGGAGAAGTAGCAGAATGGGTAGATACTGCTTGGAAGGCTATCACTGTGCGAACGATTGTGGCGGGTTTTGAAAAAGCCAAAATCATTCAGAAAATTGGTGAAGAAGACGACAGTGAAATCGAAGAAGACAGCGGTGAAATTCCTGAACACATTTATCAGATATTCAACAGTGATACGGAAGACGAAGATTTTGACGGTTTTTCTGACGCGGATTAGCGACAACGTAAACAAATAACAGTGGCGCTATTATTTACTTAATAAATATTACTTATAAATCTTATTTGCTTTTATTTTCTATTTCTATTGTAATACTGACTTTTATATAACTCTTAAACAATTGTATAATATTTCTTACACGAAGTTGGAAATTACCAAGTCGCATGCAATGGCCGGCGGTGTCAAAGACGTGATTACGGTAAGTGCGCAGGAGCGATTTATACGCAGGAGCGACTTATCTGTTGAATTTTCCAAAATTATCTCGATTTCCTCCTCCCGCGACTTATACGCAGGAGCGACTTATAGGGCGGAAAATACGGGTACTTGTATAGATGGGACATTACGATTGTTTTCTTTGCACAAAAATATATTCAGTTTCATCTACTTGCTACAAAGTTGTGACTTACTGTTTCTCTTCCTGTTCATTATTTAAAGCAACACTAACATGTAAAATCGGTCCCCAGTCACGCTTTCTTGCTTCAAACCTAATTCAGATGCTTGCAACGTTTAATTCCTATGGGTTCTAGGAGTGAACCTGAACCAGAGTGCATACCATGTCAATGTCCACTGACAGTGGAACACATTTTTTGTCGAGTGCGTTGATTTCCACCCTGCGAGGCAATTATCTTTTGACGTGAACTGCATGAGGAAACTGCGATCATGTACCACCCGATAAAAAGCTGGGACCTTTTTGAGGGAATGCGGATTATTTAACAAATTGTGACCATATGTTTTAAGGATGTTACATTTGTTACCGTTAGCTTTTATTTTATATAGTTTACAAACTTTTAACAGCTTTACGTTTTATAATGTATCGTGTACTTCATATTGAGATTTATTTGGAAGAGTATATCTTCCTAAATACTTTGGCTTTTCAATTTTACATTTGTCCAACTTTAACGTTAGTTGACACCATAGAGCCACTATTGTGCATCGTCGTCAGAAATGAAGAAATCTTGTCGCACACAGTCACGGGTGAACACGGAGTATCGAAGATTTTCGCCAGTGGCTTGTGACGATGCCTGAGTAGTCCTTTTGACCATGCTGTAGTGGACCATACTGAAATAGATCCTAAAAGTTGTTATCGTAGTTCTTGACTAAATCGAGCTCATTTTTGTTTTGTTTCTTTGCATTTGCCCTGTACAACCCTATCCTTTTCCATGTACATTGTTGTTTAGTATTCTTCCTAACTAAAGAGTTCCATTCAGTGCACCTGGGTAGGACATGGAAACAGTGTAGTAGAGTGCCATCACAAGTAAAACTGCTTCTGCAGAACAGTTCTTTGCAGACAAGTTTATTTCGTATCACGGGTAGAAAAGTTGTAGTCTTTCCTATTATGTTATACAGAATCTATGAATAGTTCATACTCCTGTGTTGCTTGGCAACCTCCTTTAAGGTCTCATCAGTCTTAAGAATAGTAAAGTTATTAGCTTACTAAATGGCGATTCTACCGTTATTATACAATCAATAATCATAGTTATTATTTCGTCATTGATTGCCAATTCTGGTCAAAATATTAAAAAGTTTAGTTGATGTTAACATTAACAAAAAATCATAGGAAAGAAATTATTCTGAAAAATTAGTCATGAACTCACCTTATGACTTATACAAGAAGTAGCAGCATTTACCAATCCTTTACTGTACACATAATCAACAATAAGATCTGCCGTTTTGGAAACGTATTGACTTTCAAGGACTCCGCCTTTTCTTCAAAGTCAGTATCTGTATTAACTGTTCAAGTGAATATATCAAAAACAGAAGAAGGAAACAAATAATAACCGGAGTTTACGAGCGAGCTCCATTGGTACAAAACGTTATGTGAAACAAATATGCCGTTTTACCCCGTCAAGTTGTAGGGATAAAGTACAACAGTAGTAATGTGGGGGTATCGAGGGACAGGGAGCCGGTCGGGGGACAAACGGGAAATTAACATGGGTGGGGCACTTGGGGGACAAACGGGAAATTAACATTGGGGCGATCGGGGAACAAACGGGAAATAAACATGGGTGGGGCGATTGGGGGACAAACGGGAAATGAACATGGGTGGGGCAGTTGGGGGACAAACGGGAAAGGAACAAGGTGGGGGTAGTTGGGGGATAAAGGGACAGAAGTATTTTGAGGGGATAGAAGTGAAACATACACCAAAACACACAAAATATTGGAGTAGGCAATAATAAAATAATCTTTTCTTGAAAAGTGGGTGGCCCTGAAAAGGGCCGTTGTTTTTTTTTACTTCTTCCAGCATCTTTTCAGGTAGCCTAGGATGTTCTTCTTTTTCTTCTCAGGGAGCCAGTCAGGATGTCCCAATCCCCTAGACCTGCATCCAGTTCTCATTCAGGCGATTGAACTCCTCTTGTTTCTTCTGGTTCTCCTTCTCCATTCTTTCTTGAGCCCAGGTAGCCTTGATCTTCACCACTTCCTGCTCCATGACTTGTCTAATTAGACTCTGGGCTTTGAACAGGGCAGCTTCTTCTCTACTGATGGGTGGACAGAGCCAAAGTGTTTCTTCACATTTCCTAGGAAGTGCTCCACCCCTTCCATCGAGTCCAAAGCTTCTTTTAACAGCCCCACTCGACAGGGTGAAACTACAGAGGATCCCTTCATCTTCATTGCTTCCTCCTCCATGACTTCCTCGATAAGCCTCCTGGCTATTTTCACGGCTGTTATTTGTTTTATCACAGACTGCAGGGTAGCTGGATAACACTATCTTTTCTATACAATATTCCACTTCCACCGTCCAATCCCAGGCTTCCTGTAAAGCTTCCACTACATTCATTCTTGTCTTCTTTTCAGTCGACGTTGAATGGTGCAACTGCGGAATGCCGCGCTTTATATGCTTCAAGCACGGACGTGAAGGAAAACCCCTTCCCAAAAAACATACATACAAAATCCTATCATCCATAAAAAACCACTAGTACGCGGACCTAAAAGAAACACTTTTTATATTTTTTTTTAAACACATACACCAAACATACACTATATACAAACGCACCTTTTTTGACAATATTTAGTATGTTCATTTTAAAAAAAAACGCATAATCAACATACCTACAAACATTTTTTAGAAGAGTTATTTTTTTATTTTTATTTTTAAAAAACACGTACATCAAACACACTCTATACAAACACACACCACACATATCAGGAAATGGGATTTTTTGGAGTGGTTAAAGACAAAGACAAACACGCAAACACATATATGGCAAATCAAATTTTTCTTTTCATAGCAAATGGGATGGCTCTGAAAAGGACCGTATGGGTATTCAAGTTCACCTAGAGATGCCAGCATCTTCCAGCTCTGGCTCCACAAACCGCACACCTCCCACTCCATATATCTCCACGGTGGTGATTGTTGGGGATGGGGAAGGCAGACGGGGGTTGGGTTGTAAAGGTCTGCCTTCTCCAAATCACCCTGTGGGTGCTGTTGTGGCTGTGGCTCTGGTCTCTGCTGTTGTGGTTCCGGCGGCGGCGGTGTCCTCACCATCGGCTTCACAGCAGCACAATTAGGCAATGTTATCAGATGAGGCTCAATTATCTTCTTCTTTTCCTCTTCTTCTTCTTTTTCTTCTCAGCGTCTAATTCTTCATCCGACGTGATGAGGACCAGTTCGTTCATTAAACAACGAACATACTGTAGGTGAACTTGAATCTCTCTCAGTTTATCAGCTCGACAGCTACTCATTTCGGTTGTTGTTGACAAATCAACGGGGGTAGCTCGACTGATGATGATGATGATGATTGAATTTAAGTCGTGTGCGTCCATTCGGCCATGTACGACTATTTACCCCCACAGCGTGCGAAGCACGCCGTGTGGGATTAAACTGTGTGCTAGGCACACTTATTTCTTTTCGTCCAGTGTGTTACATAGCTGCAACCCATTAGACGAGTTGATGCGTGTATGTACACTATTTCCGCACCGCTCCATCGCTGCATGGTTTCCCCACTAAGGGGGTTCAATGAACGAGCATTATAGAGGGGTGCGTATATTTAATTTTGAATTTATTTCTTTGAATTTTTCCTGTTCATAGGAATAGAACCACAATGTTTACATGATTACTTAGTTGTTGCGTTGATTCTGTCAGGGCGAGGCAAAGGCGGAAAAGGACGGCTGGCTGCGCCGTCGCGTCCCAGGAGGCTCCGGCTGGTTCAGGGTTATTTAGCTGTTTAATATTTTTGATATTTGGCCGAAAAAAAAGGAGAAATATTGTTCTAGTCTTTGTTTATTAAAAACTTGCCAATTTTGAAAGTTATATTTGTACCATATGGCTGCGGTCATTGGTTAGTGATGGCTTATATATATAAAATTTTTTTTTTTTTTTTTTTAAAGTTAATTACTTTTAGTTTATGCTTAGGTTTCGAGAGATGCCACATTGTGTAGCTGGGCTTGATGGTCCCGGATTTAGGACCACCTTATATTAGCTATTTTTTTGTTCCAGTTTTTGTTTCTTAAGATTTAGTTTGTATTCTTCTGATCTTAAGTACTTTATAACGATAAATAATTTTTGTAACCGCCTTGTGCAGTTTGGGCCTGATGGTCTGGATTTGGAACCACCTTATACTATGATATTTATATGGGATTTTATGTCTATCTATATCCTTGAGTTAGCTTATCCAATTGGATGCCACCTTGTGCGGCTGGGTCTGATGGTCAGGGTTTGAGACCACTTTATAGTATTAATACTTTGGGGTTATAGTTATTAGGTTTTATCTACATTCCTATTTTATTTTTTTCCAATTGGATGCCACCTTGTGTGGCCGGGACTGATGGTTAGGGTTTTTGACCACCTTATTGTCTTAATATTTAGGGGTTGAGATTGCCTTGCTTTAATTTTATTAAAGTTAAGTGTTAGAAAAGTTCGTTTTTATTAAAAAAAAATTTTTAAAAATTAAAGGTCTGTGTTAGGGGAAAAAAAGGTGTTCTAAGTTGAATTTGTTAGACTTGACCACAGATCTTATCCATGGGAGTGGAGATTCTCCATCCCCGGGGGGCTGAGAATGGGTCGTCTTTACGACGTACTTGTAGACCCTAATGGCCCGGCATACTAATCCCTTCCTCCCTGGGTAGGGCCCCTCCTCTACTGCCCCGGACCTGGGGTTTTGCCTTTATATGGTATTATTATTTCTTCCTTTGAGTAAGTTTAATTTGTTAGACTTGACCCCAGATCTTATCCATGGGAGTGGAGGTTCTCCATCCCCAGGGGGCTGAGATTGGGTCGCCTTTACGACGTACCTGTAGCCCCTAATGGCCCGGCATATCAATCCCTTCCTCCCTGGGTAGGGCCCCTCCTCTCCCGCCCCGGACCTGGGGTTTTGCCTTTATATGAGATTATTATTTGTTCCTATGAGTTTTTATTATTTAATTTTCTCTATGTGTACAAGATGTTGATTATGCTAATTTGAGATTTTTCCCCCTTTTTCCGATTTCTGAAATATACCCCACTATATTGGCATACACCAATTTCATGTTGTTATTTCCTTCTTTAAGGAAATCCGGATAAGTAAGTGGGGATCTTAATTTTGTCTGTTTTTTCTTGGAACATGTTTCTTTCGTTATTATACTTGGGTCAGATATTAAAAACATGTTCCATGTGGGACAGTTTGGGCAGTTTATTCCTGCTAAATTTAGTCCCGACACATATTTTCCAAAGCTATTTGCTAATACGTTTTATCCGTTTTGATCCTATTTATAATTTTATAATCGTACGGATTTGCCAGGATTGGATGATCAATATTTCTATTGATTTCTTTCTGCAGATCGTATAGTCTGCGTCCTTTATTCGATTTGTCCCATTCCGACTGCCATTTTTGGTTAATTTTTTTTCCTGATAATACCGTAGATTTCTTTGACGCTGTAGTCCAGTTCTTGAATTGTGGGTTCGTTTAGCCTGTTTTTTGCTTCTTTGTCGGCCCTCTCATTTCCAGGGATATTAATATGGGAGGGAACCCACATAAATTCCTCAGTATGGTGGTTTTGATCTAATATTTTAAGTTTAAAATTGACCTCTTGGAGTAGGTTATCTCTGCTGTTGGAGTTTCCCGATTCCAGGGAGCACAGCACACTGAGGGAGTCGCAAATGATAACTGTTTTTTGTTTTTTGGTTTCCAGAATCCATTCAATGGCTTGTTTAATGGCCCAGAATTCGGTAGAGTAAATTGAACAGAGATCCGGTAGTCTCGCCCCCAGCGTGATCACCTCCCTTGGAATGACAACTGCTGCCGCAGTGCGTTCTGGGTCCAGGGATTTTGAGCCATCTGTGTATATGATGGTGAATCCCTCGTATCTGCTTTCTATTTCTTCAAGTATTTTTGCCCTCATTTCCATTGGTCGGTCATTTTTGTTCCCATATTTTAGTGCATTTAGATTTATTATGGGGGGCTTACTTGTCCAGGGGGCGCTATACGGGTATTTTATGATTTCCGCCTGGATATTTGAGATGTTTAATTCCTTTTTTAGGTCTTGTATTTTTTTTCCTCCTGGTAGGTTATTTAGTAGCTGGTGTCGGAATGGTTTATTACATTTGTCTATGGCTTTTTGCGTGAGATGTGCCTTAGTATGGACTGAAATTCTGGCGGTGTATCTTAGGAGAAGCTCCTCCCGTCTCAGATTGAGGGGGGTTCCCCTGTTAGGATCTTTAGCTCTTCCCCGGAAATATTCCGGAGAGCTCCAGTGCATATAATTAGGGCTTTTCGCTGGATTTGGTTTAGTTTTTTTTAGGCTAATGGGGCGAGCCGAGGCGTATGCTTGGCACCCATAGTCTATTTTTGATCAAACCAAGGTTTTATATAGGGTAAGGAGAGTTTCTTGGTCCGTCCCCCAATCGGAGCCTTTAAGGTTCCTCCGGAGGTTAAGGTCCTGTCCGCATCTTCTCACTCATTCTTCTAAATGTTTGTCCCATGTTAAATGCTCGTCGAAGAACATGCCTAGGAATTTGGCTACTTTTTCGAATTTGATAATGACTCCGTTTAGGTATAATTTTCGAGTTTTCTGACGGATTTTTGTTTTTGGGGAAAACATAACGCCTATCGTTTTACCGGGGGAAATTTTGAAACCCCACCTGTCAGCCCATTGAACAATCCTGTCCAGTCCCACCTGTAGTTTTCCGACCACAGCTTCGCTGTCAGGGTTTCCCGCTTTCCAGATCCCTCTGTCGTCGGCAAGCTGAGATAAGTCCAGACAGGATGGGTCAATTGATTTCTCCAGATCGTTTATCATGATATTAAACAAGGTCGGACTCAGAACGCTTCCCTGGGGGGTGCCATTTTCTACATTGTGGCATTCTGAGTATTTATTGTCGACCTTGATCTGTATGCTCCGACCTGTGAGAAACTCCGCTCTCCACTTGTGGGTTCGGCCTGATATTCCGTAATGATTTAGTTTTGTTATTAGTCCTTGAGTCCACATTAGGTCGTATGCCTTCTCGAGATCTTAGAAGATCGCAATTAGGTTACGGTCCCTTTTCCTCTTAGCATTGAATGCGAGTCTAATACTGGACTCCAGTCGCATTATCTGGTCCAGTGTGGATCGTTTGTTACGGAGGCCGCTTTGATTGTGGGACAGCAGCTTTTTGCTTTCCATGTGGTATTTAACCCTGTTATTAATCATAGTCTCCATGATTTTACAGAGGCTATTTGTTAGGGAGATGGGCCTGTATGAGTTTATGTCTGCTGGGCTCTTTCCGGGTTTCGGGATCGCGACTACAGTGGCGTGTTTCCATTTTTTTGAAATTTTTCCCGATCTCCATGAAGCATTCAGCATGCACAAAACCTTCAAGGCCGTTTTTTCCGTAAGATTTTTATATATATGATACCCTAGCGTGTCCTCCCCGGGTGCTGTAGATTTAGTTTTCCTGTGTAATGCTTTTCTCCATTCATTTAAGTTAAATTCATTGTTTAAAGGGTTTGATTGGTCGCCCTTATCTGTGAACAAATGGGGGTGTTTTTCCTCTTCCATTTTTCCGTGATTTTTAAAATTTTCGGAGTGGTTTGAGTTGCTGCTCATGCTAGCAAACTGTTGGGCTAGTTTTTCGGCTTTTTCCAGATCAGTGGTAAGCCCTGCAAGTTTTGGGGATGTTCTTTCTCCTTTTCCCCTAAGTTTTTTTATTTTGTCCCATACTTGTTTTGAGTTTGATTTATAATTTAGTGTTGAGCAGAATGACTTCCATGATGTTAGTTTTGCTTGTTTTATGGTGTTTTTAGTCTGTTGTTCTTGTTCTTTGTAAGCAAGAAAGTCTATGGAGTTTTTAGTATGTCTAAACCTATTTAGAGCTTTCTTTTTCTCCTTTATAGCTTGCTTACAGTCGTTATTCCACCATGGAACGGACTGTTTGCCGGCCCCTCCTCCCGCTTTCGGTATACAACGCTCAGCCGCTGATGACAGTGCATCTATAATATTTTGATTAAAGGTATCAATGTCCTCACTGTACAGCTGAGCGTATGTAATCTCTTCACAGAGAGAACGGAACGACCCCCAGTCCGCCTTGTAATATCTCCATTTGGGAGTACTCGTTTTGTTGTTTTTATGTATTTTAGTGTGGATGGTGGTCCATATTGGGAAGTGGTCACTCCCTAGGGTCCCTGATTTATCTACCTCCCATTCGGTGATTTCCGCGATCTTGGGTGAGCATATGGTAAGATCAATGGCTGATATCTTCCCGTTTGTTGGGTTGATTCTTGTGCCGTTTCCATCATTTAGGATAAGCAGATTGGAGGTCGAGATCCACTTTTCAATAATTGAGCCCCTCCGATCCAATTGGTCTCCTCCCCACTGTTCGCTGTGGGCGTTGAAATCCCCACATATTATAATGTTGTCCCCTAGATTTTTGGTAATTGATTTGAGGGTTTCAATTTCAGTATATTGATCCCCGCCTGGATCGTAAATGTTAACTATGATTTATGGAGTGTTGCCTGTATTTATTTTAATTATTTGATGTTCGAGCGCGGTATTTTCGTTTGTGGTTGGTGGAGTGCTCTCAGCAGACTCACTCGAGATGGCGTCGCTGACATAGATTGCTAGGCCCC
Source organism: Margaritifera margaritifera (assembly GCA_029931535.1). Classification (NCBI taxonomy): domain Eukaryota; kingdom Metazoa; phylum Mollusca; class Bivalvia; order Unionida; family Margaritiferidae; genus Margaritifera; species Margaritifera margaritifera. The sequence continues at coordinate 1,367,581 of JAQPZY010001153.1, forward strand.
CGTCTTTTTTCCCCTCTGGTCTATGCTTGCAATAGTTTATTGAGTAACCAGGGATTTTTGGTAAGGTTGTTGATTTATCATTCAAGAGCGTCTCCTGCAAGCACACCACATCCGGTTTATTGTTTTCTTTTAGGATTTTAATTGCAAGTTCTCCAGCATTTAGTCTAATGCCTCTGCAATTCCATTGCCATATATTTATTGATGTTTTTGTATTCATATTTGGTGTTATATATTTACTTTTATAATTTTTGTAATTAGTTGTTTTAATCTTTCTATGTTAAATGTTCATTCCCTAGTTGCCCCCATTACGCTATAGCTTGAATTCTCAATTTGTTCGTAATGGCGGAGATCTTATTGCAAAGATTGTCTACGGATATTTCTTTACTTTTAGTTAGACTTAGTGTCACGTTAATAATATCTTTAATTAGGGTGAACACTTGATCGATTGAGATATTTGCTACATTACCTACTTTTATTTTTGCTGAATTATTTTCGGGGATTGTTTTTGGTTTAGCCTGGGGGTTTTCCCCCTGCGTTCCCGATTTGTTTGGGGCTGGTGTTGGTTGTGCCTGTTTGAGATTTTTATTATTGGGGACATTATTGGTCTGTATTTTTTTATGGGTGGTGTTGGTATGACTTTTTTACTGTTGAGTGTCTGATTTTTGGTTTTATCTGGATTTATTTTGTCTGTTTTGGTTAGGGTTGAGGACGGGCTCCTTTGAGACTCCTTTTTGTTTATTTCCCTACTGTGGGCCTTTTGGTTAGAGGTATGTTTGTGGCTGGTTACTTCTAATTGTTGATGTTTTGTTGTGACTATCGTTTTGGCGACTAAGTAGGTTACTTCTTTATCTGACATGTACTCAACGATTCTTTTTCCCTGATAGCTATAGGGCAATCTATTGAGTTGGCCATGTGTGGGAGTCTGCAGTTTGCACATTTTGTTATTTTAGAACTGCATTGTCCAGTGTGGTCCCCTCCACATTTGTTGCATCGTCTTTGTGACCTGCATTTTGTGGAGAAGTGGCCCAATCTTTGGCAGTTGGTACAGAACCGTGGTTTGTTCTGGAATTTCTCCAGTCGGTACCATACTCCGTGTGGCCCTAGTCTGACCATTTTTGAGGTGTCTGGTTTTTTCTTGAAATGTAGTAAAACTACCGTAGATTTATTCCTCTTTTTGTTGTTGAATCTGATAGCCTGGTTTATCTCATGGCCTTGATTTTGTAATTGTTGAGTAATAGTTTTTGGGTCCACGGCTGTGTTAATTTTAACTATGTGCTTGAATGATGGTGGGTGAATTGGTTTATCCTTGTGTGTTATGTTTTATTGTCTTGTGACTTGTGATTGCAACTCTGTAAGGCCCTATTTTTTTTACCTCCAGGTATTTTGCTAATTGTTTGGTGGTGCTGCATTTTATTATTAGGTATTTTTCCCTGGTCTGGGCGAACTCTCCCCCGTGATGTTTTAAAAGCTCATTTGTTATGCTTTTTGTGGTAATTGTGTTTATGTTTATATCTGAGCTCTTTAAAAAGGCGGTCAGATTTTTGGGGTGGTACATTTTTGCATGTGTTTTAACTTGATCCTTTTCCTTTTTTTTGGTTGTCTTTAGTATCATCTATATTGGTTTTTTTTGTTGTTGTTGTTGTTTTGGACTTTAGTTTGGCTATTTGGTCCCTGATTTGGTTCCACTGTTTTAGTTTTTGAGTTTTTGCAGTTTGCATTCCCTTTCAGTGGGCCCTTTCCCTTCCCTTGTATTGGGATAACTTCTACTGTTTTGGGTGGTTCTTGGGAATCGGCAGTTGATGCGTAGAGGAGATCTTTCTCTGTTAATTCTTTTGATGGGCCCGCTACTTGGCTGTTATGTATTTTGACGGTCTTGGTTTTTTGTAGAGTTTTGGTTTCCTGTGAGGGTTTTGTTTTGGTTATTGGGATCTGTTTCACAGCATCGGAGTATAGTGTATTTTTAATTGGTGTTGTATTCTTTTTTTTCCTGATTGTTGATTTGTTTTTTGGGGGCAATGTCTATTTGGACCCTCGATTTTTCCTTGATGGGTGACGAGAATGGAATTGGTATCGGCCGGGTTTGATTTAGGTCACCATAACTGTTCCCCTCACTATTAGTTTCCACTTCTCGTTCTGGGGAATCTGTGGAGTTTATTCCTGGAAAGGTAATTTTTGGTGATTCTGTTGTAGGTGTTGGCACCCTGTTGGGGGTTTCACCACTGTTGATCGGCTCAATAGCCGAGAGATTCATTATGTTTGTTGTTTTTTTTATTTGGGTGACATTTAGTATGCGTAACTTGACGTTTTTCCCTGTTGAGATTGTCCCTATGATTGTCCCTGTGGGTGTAGGCGTTTTGGACATTGTTGAGTTCATATTTATGTTTTGTTTTTTTAAAAATTAAAACAAAAAAATTGTTGTTGTTTTAGTTGTACCTTAATACTATTATGTTTATCCGCTTGTAATACTTAATATCAGTTGTTTGAAAGATATGTTAGTTAGGGTGAGTAAAAGGAAGAATTAAATTACCGGTAGCTATGTATGGTAATATCTTAAATTTATATTTCCCGATTAGGAATCACAGAATATATCACAAGTTCAGACTACCTGCCCTAGCAAGGATTCAGTCCTGGTATGCTTGTATGGTTCCAAGCTCCAGTGCTTTGGGTAGCAGAAAATCCTGTGATCACTCCGACCTTGAGGATGCACAGGGATTCCGCCCAGGTGTTTGCTAGTATGAGACATAGCACCTGTTTAAAAGCGTGACGGAAAATCTCGCATCAGACGAGAGCCTAACGTATCAGACAGAATTTTAGACTTAATTGCCCAAATAATACTTCAATAAAGAGTCAGAGATACCAAATTTCTCTTACTCCCTTTGAATTTATTTATAATTAATTTTTTTTTCTCCAACAAATGAATAAAACCATAATTTTTAGTTGTTACTGTTTTTGTTTTGATTTTATGATTTTTAAAAAAAATGTTACTATTGATTAGTTAGGTTATAAATTAGTGTGGGACTATTATAGAATATTAAAGGTCAATGGAGAAAAAGTAAAAACGAAAAATGGTGGTTAGAATATTTTCCTAAATGCGCCAAATGGTACAAAAATAACAAATCCCGTAGGCTTAAATCAAATATTTTTAGCTTACCCTAACAATTTAAAATATATTTCCTACGACTGGCTGCCTGGCTGGCTAGAATGGCTGGAACGGCTGACTGGAATGGCTGGAACGGTTGACTGGGATGGCTGGAACGGCGGGAACGGCTAGCTGGAAATGGCGGGAAACTGGTTTTTAAGAAGATTTGGAGGTTAAAATGGTTGAAGTCTACCGCTGCCTGCAAGAAGATCTTGGGTCGTAGCTACTTAGGTGTGGGCCAACAAGCCCGGCTTGAAGGTAGTCCCACGGTCCTAAGCGGTCAGCGGATTTAGTTTTGTGAAGAAGAAATAAACAAAGTTTTTTCCTCACGATTTAGGCAGCAAAGTCCAACACGTCTTGCTTTAAAGGGCCACAAAGATCGAATGAATGGGTAGCTCGACTGATAGATAGATAATTGAATTAAAGTCGTGTTCGCCCTTCGGGCAATGGTCGACTATTTACACCCACAGCGTGCGAAGCACGCATCGGGGGGTTCAATGGTCAGGTGTGTTGACAGTTTGCAACACACCTGACACTTTACTGATTTTGTACACCCCTCCATCGCAGCATGATTTCCCCACAATCAAGGGGGTTCATTGAAGTGCGCGATATTGGAGGATGTGTACAATTAACACACCCCACCATCAATGCATGGTTTCCCCACAAACGGGGGTTCATTGAAGGCATGATATTGGGGGTGGGTGGGTAATACCTGTACATAGGACTAGAACCACAATGTTTACACGTATACAGGTGCGCGACAGCGCACTAGCTCGACTGGGGAATGCGTCGCTTTATATACTTAAGCACGGACGTGAATTAAAACATCCCTCACCTACCTAAAAAAAACATCACCCACACGACTACGTCTGACGTCATATTTATGACGTCATTATGTGCTTTGCGGATTCTGCACTCCACCACCCATAGCAAAAAAAACTGAGTACGCGGACATAAAAGAAAACTTTTTAAATTTTTTATTTTTTATAAAACTCAAACACACGCCACACAACCCTTTTTTTTAACAAAAATTATTTTCATTTTTTATAAAAACACAAACACACACCCTACATACAATTTATTTTTTATTTTTATAAAACACAAACACACACCACACAACCCCTTTTTTTTAGATTTGTTTTTATTTTTATTTTTTTTAATAAAAAGCACATACATCAAACATACAACCAAACAAACACTTCACATACAAAGACACATACATTTTTCGGGGTAGGCAATCTAAGAGAGATCTTTTCTAGAGATCTGGGTGGCCCTGAAAAGGGCCGTTGGGGTAAGAAGTTTTTTGTTTAGCAGCAGGACGGCCACGTTTCGCCACAGGTCTCATTGCTTCAGGACAAGGTCTCTTTCTGGTGAAAGAGAAGGCAAACTCCTCACAATCCATTCTCCAACTGACTTCTCCATCTGGTTGTTTCAGATGCTGCAAGAGTTGTTGTTGTCTTTTCTGCTGCACTCTTTGTCTCTCCTCCCATTCCTCTCTGTCCCTGATGATTTCTTCTCTTAGGACTTCTTCCACCAGATCTTGAGCCATTTGCAAAAAGATCATCGTCTTCTTCTCCAGCAAATGATGCCTCACCAACTGCATGTTCACCATTGCTTCGTTCAACTTGCTAATTTTAGCTGCCATGTTGTTGAGATCTTTACGAGTCAACGAGAGTGACTGAACTGATGATGATCTTTGAATTAGAGACGTGTGCGGTCATTCGACCATGTACGTCTATTTACCCCCATTGCGTGCGAAGCACGCACTGGGGGATTAAACTGTGTGCTAAGCACACTTATTTATTTTCGTCCAGTGGGTTGCATAACTGCAATCCACTAAACGAGTTGATGCGTGTATGGACGCTAATTTCGCACCGCTACATGGTTTCCCCACTAAGGGGGTTCAATGAAAGAGCGATATAGAGGGGTGTGTATAGTTAATTTAGAATTTTTTTTTTTTTTTTTTTTTTTTTTTTTTTTGAATTTTCCTGTTCGTAGGAATAGAACCACAATGTTTACAGGATTACTTAGTTGTTGCGTTGAGTCTGTCTGGGCGAGGCAAAGGCGGAAAAGGACGGCTGGCTGCGCCATCGCGTCCCAGGAGGCTCCGGCTGGTCCAGGGTTATTTAAAGTATTTATTGTTTTTGATATTTTGGCCGAAAAAAGGAAAATATTGTTCTAGTATTTTAAAAAAAATGAAATCTTGAAAATTTTGAAATTTATATTTGTACCATATGGCTGTGGTTATTGGTTAGTGATGACAAAAAATACAATGAAGTTACTTAGTTGAAGTTTATAATTTATGCTGCGATTTCGAGAGTAGCCACCTTGTGTAGCTGGGCTTGATGATCCGGGATTTAGGACCACCTTATATTAGCTAATTTAGTTGTTCAGGTTTTTATTTCTTAAGATTTAGTTTGAATTCCTCTGATCTTACGTACTTTAGAAACGATTAAAAAATTTAATAACCGCTTTGTGCAGTTTGGGCCTGATGGTCTGGACTTGGAACCACCGTATACTGTGATATTTATAAGGGATTTTATGTCTATCTATATCCTTGAGTTAGATTATCCAATTTGGTGCCACCTTGTGCGGCTGGGTCTGATGGTCAGGGTTTATGTCCACCTTATAGTATTAATATTTTGGGGTTACAGTTATTATGTTTTATCTACATCCCTATTTTAATTTTTCCAATTAGATGCCACCTTGTGCGGCAGGGTCTGATGGTCAGGGTTTATGACCACCTTATTGTCTTAAAAGTTTTGGGGGTGAGGTTATACTTTAAAGTAATAGAAATATATAAAAAAATAATTTTTAGACCTGATCGTTATTAGTGATGTTATTCAATTAGTTATGATGTAAAAAAAAAAATGTTTTATTTCTAAGTATTGTATTTAATTTGATTTTGTTATTTGTATGAATGTTGTAAGTTATGTTGGGTTTGAATTTTGGCTTGATCTCACATCTTATCCATGGGAGTGGAGATTCTCCATCCCCGGGGGCCGGGATTGGGTCGCCTTTGCGACGCACCTGGGCCCCTAGTGGTCCCGGCATACCAATCCCCTCCTCTCTGGGTAGGGCCCCTCCTCTCCCACCTCGGACTTGGGATTTTGCCTTTGTAATTTAGTTCATTTGAGTTTGATGTTTGGCTAGCCCCCAAATCTTATCCATGTGAGTGGAGATTCTCCATCCCGGGGGGTGGGGGTGGGGGTGGGGGGCGGGATTGGGCCACCTTTGCGACGCACCTGGGTCCCTAGTGGACCCGGCACACCAATCCCCTCCTCCTTGGGTAGGGCCCCTCTTCGCCCGCCTAGGATTTGGGGTTTTGCCTTTATAATATAGTTCAATTGGGTTTGATGTTTGGCTAGACCCCAAATCTTATCCATGGGAGTGGAGATTCTCCATCCCCGGGGGGCCGGGATTGGGCCGCCTTTGCGACTCACCTGGGCCCTTAGTGGACCCGGCATACCAATCCCCTCCTCCCTGGGTAGGGCCCCTCCTTTCCCGCCTCAGACTTGGGGCTTTGCCTTTGTATTTGAGTATTGTTTTTTTTTCTATGAATTTTCATTATTTAATATTCTCTATAGTGTATGGAGTGTTTATTATCCTATTTTTAGATTTTTCTCCTTTTTCCGATTTCTGAAATGTACCCCCACTATGTTGGTATACACCGATTTTATGTTGTTATTTCCTTCTTTGAGGAAATCCGGATAAGTAAGTGGGGAATTTAGCTTTGTTTGTTTTTCTTGGAATGTTTGTTTTTTTTCGTTGTTATATTTGGGGCAGATGTTAAAAACATGTTCTAATGTTTCTTGTGTAGGACAGTTTAGGCAGTTTATTCCTGCTAGATTTTAATCCCGACATATATTTTCCAAAGCTATTTGCTAATAGCGTTTTATCCGTTTTAATCCTATTTATAATTTTGTAGTCGTAAGGATTTGCCAGGATTGGGTGTTCAATATTTCTATTGATTTGTTTCTGCAGATCGTATAGTCTGCGTCCTTTATTAGATTTGTCCCATTCCGATTGCCATTTTTGGCTATTTTTTTTTCCTGATAATACTGTAGATTTCTTGGACGCTGTAGTCCAGTTCTTGAATTGTGGGCTCGTTTAGTCTAATTTTTGCGTCTTTATCGGCCCTCTCTTTCCCAGGGATGTTGATATGAGAGGGCACCCACATAAATTCCACAGTATGGTGGTTTTGATCTAGGATTTTAAGTTTGAAATTAACCTCTCGGAGTAGGTTTTCTCTGCTGGTGGAGTTTCCTGATTCCAGGGAGCGCAGTACACTGAGGGAGTTGCTAATGATAACTGTTTTTTGTCTTTTGGTTTCTAGAATCCATTTAATAGCTTGTTTAATGGCCCAGAATTCGGTTGAATAAATTGAACAGAGATCCGGTAGTCTCGCCCCCAGTGTGATACCCTCCCCTGGAATGACCACTGCTGTCGCAGTACGTTCTGGATCCGGGGATTTTGAGCCATCTGTGTATACGATGGTTAATCCCTCGTATCTGCTTTCTATTTCTTCAAGTATTTTTGCCCTCATTTCCATTGGTTGGTCATTTTTGTTCCCATATTTTAGTGCATTTAGATTTATTATGGGGGGCTTACTTGTCCAGGGGGCGCTATACGGGTATTTTATGATTTCCGCCTGGATATTTGAGATGTTTAATTCCTTCTTTAGATCTTGTATTTTTTTTCCTTCTGGTAGGTTCTTTAGCAGCTGGTGTCGGAATGGTTTATTGCATTGGTCTATGGCTTTTTGCGTGAGATGCGCCTTAGTATGGACTGAAATTCTGGCGGTGTATCTTAGGAGAAGCTCCTCCCGTCTCAGATTGAGGGGGGGGGGTTCCCCTGTTAGGATGTTTAGCATTTCCCTGGAAATATTTCGGAGAGCTCCGGTGCATATAATTAGGGCTTTTCGCTGGATTTGGTCTAATTTTTTTAAGCTGTTGGGGCGAGCCGAGGCGTATGCTTGGCACCGATAGTCTAATTTTGATCTAATCAAGGTTTTATATAGAGTAAGGTTAAATTTCCCGTCCGCATCGTCTCACTAATTCTACTAAGTGGTTATCCCATGTCAGGTGTTCGTCAAAGAGCATGCCTAGGAATTTGGCATCTTTTTCGAATTTAATCATGACTCCATTTAGATATAATTTTGGGGATTCCCGACGGATTTTTGTTTTAGGAGAGAACATAACGCCTCCCGTTTTACAGGGGGAAACATTGAAACCCCACCTGTCAGCCCATCGACCAGTCCTGTCCAGTCCCACCTGTAGTTGTACGACCACAGCTTCGCTGTCAGGGTTTTCCGCTTTCCAGATCCCGCTATCGTCGGCAAACTGAGATAGGTCCAGACAGGATGGGTCGATTGATTTCTCCAGATCGTCTATCATGATATTAAACAAGGTCGGACTCAGAACGCTTCCCTGGGGTGTGCCATTTTCTACATTGTGACATTCTGAGTATTTATTGTCGACCTTGATTTGTATGCTTCGACCTGTGAGAAATTCCGCTATCCACTTGTGCGCTCGGCCTGATATTCCGTAGTGATTTTGCTATTAACCTTGGGTCCACATTAGCGCGTAGGCCTTCTCGAGATCTAGGAAGATCGCAATTAGGTTACGGTCCCTTTTCCTTTTAACCTTGAATGCGAGTCTGACGTTTGACGTTTGAATGCGAGTCTAATACTGGACTCCAGGCGCATTATCTGGTCCAGTGTGGATCGTTTATTACGGAAGCCGCTTTGATTGTGGGATAGCAGATCTTTGCTTTCCAGGTGGTATTTAACCCTATTGTTTATCATAGTCTCCATGATTTTACATAGACTATTTGTTAGGGAGATGGGCCTGTATGAGTCTATGTCTGCCGGGCTCTTTCCGGGTTTCGGGATTGCGACCACTATCGCGTGTTTCCATTTTTTTGAAATTTTTCCCGACCTCCATGAAGCATTCAGCATGCACAAAACCATCAAGGCCGTTTTTCCGGGAGATTTATATATATATCGTACCCTAGCGTGTCCTCCCCAAGTGCTGTATATTTATTTTTCCTGTGTAATGCTTTTCTCCATTCATTTAGGTTAAAGTCTATATTTAAAGGGTTTGATTGGTCGCCCTTATCTGTGAACAAATGGGGGTGTTTTTCCTCTTCCATTGTTAGATGTTTTTTTAAAGTTTTGGGAGTGATTTGAGTTGCTGCTCATGTTAGCAAAGTGTTGGGCTAGTTTTTCGGCTTTTTCCAGATCAGTGGTAAGCCCTGCGAGTCTTGGGGACGTTCGTACTCCTTTTCCCCTAAGTTTTTTAATTTTATCCCATACTTGTTTTGAGTTTGATTTATAATTTAGTGTTGAGCAGAATGACTTCCATGATGTTTGCTTTGCTAGTTTTATGGTGTTTTTAATCTGTTGTTCCTTTTCTTTGTAAGCAAGAAAGTCAATGGAGTTTTTGGTGTGTCTGAACCTATTTAAAGCTTTCTCTTTCTCCTTTATAGCTTGCTTACAGTCGTTATTCCACCATGGAACGAACTGTTTGCCGGCCCCTCCTACCGTTTTCGGTATACAACGCTCAGCCGCCGATACCAGTGCCTCTATGATATTTTGATTAAACGTATCAATGTCTTCACTGTACAGCTGAGCGTATGTAATCCCTTCACAGAGAGAACCGAACGACTCCCAGTCCGCCTTGTCATATCTCCATATGAGGTTATAACAAATAATATCAGATGTGATAAGAAAACCGTTTCGTATTTTTGAGAGTAATTCACACTAAAAAGTAGTCATCTAAACAGATCACATGTACTTCCTTGCAAGTCAATCAAATTAACTACCCGTGAGTGGCTATGGAAACCAAGTATGCAGGTTTTGGTTTATGTTACACACACATCAACATACAGACATATATATATATATATATATATATATATATATATATATATATATATTTATATTGCAGTGTTGCATTGAAGGAATGTGTGTTTTCAGAACATGAGAGCGAACAATAGACGTACGAAATAAATAGGTGAGTACATCCCTCAGGGTTGGGACCACGGCAGCACAGTTGTTAGCCTACTAGATTCACAATCATAATGATGCAGGTTCGAATCCTGTACAGACGTTGTGGGATAGGATTCTACGGGACATCCTTTTCCCCAAGTCACTTCACTCAGATTGTATTTTTTAACAGAATAATATGACATAATCATTAAGTGATGAGAAAACCATTCAGTCTGTTTTACAATAAGTCATATATATATATATATATATATATATATATATATATATATATATATATATATATATATATATATATTTCAGTAGTGCATTGAAGGAAGGTATGTCTTAAAATGATCGAAATATGTCAGTACATCCCTTACGGTTGAGAACACAGCGGCAGAGTGTTTAGCCTACCAGACTCGCGATCATATAAGGATATAAGGATGCAGGTTCGAATCCTGCTTAGACTGGGCGGGATAGGCAGCCACGGGGCGTCTTTTCCCAAGGTGCTTCACTCACCTTGCCTCTGCACGATATAACCTTTTAGGTGGTGATGTTCCATTAACATCAAACATTAAAATATAAATCTCTGAGGAATTACTTAGTAAACGTATTAATACAACCTTATTTTTTTAATCTCAGTTATTAGTTAGTGAAACTTTAGAAGTTGCAGTTTATTCGGTTTTACTTATGATTCTAATTGCGATAATTGTGATGATGATGATGATGATGATGATGATGATGCCAACTACAATTTTTCTACAATCTTTGTTATTTAAAATGTATGAAATGAAAATCTCCCCGATTCATTGTAATAGGTAAAGGCAGTAAATTAGATCACTCCTTGTATTTTGCAGGTCTAAGCCGCAGCGTACCACAATCAGCAAGGTATGAAATTGGATAATTTCCAGGACTTCCGAGTTGAATGATATATGTGAAGGCTGTCTCTGTATTTTCGACCCTGACAATTCACACCAAAATATATTAATCAATCCAATGAACATTTAACTTAATTACAGCAATACAATATTATATTTTACATGTGTTTATTTTATCTGAAGCATCTAATTATCTTGGAAAGAAACACAATGTGACTGTCAGTTCTACTCACTGCCTAGATCGATGTGTTTTCAGATCGGTAAGGATAGCGCTGAAATAAAAAGAGCGTGAAATATTTAATTATTCGTATTATTAAAAATGAAAGAATGAATAATCAAATAATCAACGAAATTACATATAATGTTTATCTATATCATTCCTTCATTAAATTCAAACTGTTCTCAGGCATATTTGAAAATAATATTTGAACTTAGCTTATCTCTGCAATTATATTTGATTTAAGATTTAAGCACAGCCACGATCCATCTGAATTAATAATTACAATAAGCATATATACATGCCAGCATTTTAGTTAATTACAGGTAGACAACTTTCCTGTTTATAATTAAATCCTCATCGCAATGTATCCACACATTATCATCGAAGGGAACAACAACACTATAATGTAAAATACTAGAATTATTGCCTAAGTACACTACTTAATTAAACACTGTGTATATGTATGTATGTTTATATATATATATATATATATATATATATATATATATATATATATATATATATATATTATAACAGAGTACTAAATCTCATGCTTCGCTGATTTTAGGATAAAACAACTGAATAAGCGTCGTGCCTATAAGTCACCTACAGCATACAAACGTATATCACGCAAACAATCCTGAAAATGCAGAATTACACAACAACAGCTGTTTTACATCGGCAAATATTTTTATCAGATCTCTCAGACATTTTCTCACTTTATACAATTATCTTTTAAGCATGAATCGGATAATGTGCATTGATCTTCGTCAGTGACCTCTTCATGTTACCTTCGTGGTCTCTATGACCTGTTTTGCACATCAGTGGAAGTGTGATTTCATTTATTATGTGTATTATATTTACTGCTGAGTCTATTGGATGGATTTTGTCCGCATACCAGGCGGGCACAAACGAATATGTGATTTTATTGTCTTTCAGCTTAGCAAGCACCTTCGAAAGTATAGGGAGCGGGGCACTAATTCATTTTCCGTAGATATTAATGTAAATGTTTGAGAAAATAAAGCCATTCTTTGCATTCGATGACCAAATTCGCAACGCACGTACGTTAAGAAAGCGAACATATTATGACCAGTAAAATGTACTTGCTTCGGGTCATTTTCTTGCGATAAATGTGTCATAAGCCGGATATCGATATCGCTATTTTAATCATCAGTTTGGCACCGGGTAGGCATATACAATTTTAACCTGTCGAGACAGATGGGAAATCGTGTACGTGCACATACAGGATCTATGGAAAGTTGAAAGTGCTGACACAAGTCTCGGGAAATTAGAAACCTTTCAGGGCGATATTACAGCCAATGACCCGATCTCCAAGTAATAAGCGAGGTATCGAATTTTCCTCTAGTACGAGACTGGTATCGTATATTAAAATGCAATTTTAAAATAATCAGCCATATTAAAGAACATTTCACTAGCAATATATGTGTAAAACCGATTTGTGTCTCGCAGTCACGGTTTAGTAGTATATCAATGATATGTCCTGGGCCACTGGGTATAAGTTATGAGTCAAGTTTTGGGGTTTGTGACCAATTTGAACAAACATGACTCAGAAACACTGTTTTAAAACACTTTTCGAGAAAATACCACATCTTTAAACTGTATTCCTAACACTTGTTACCCATTTTTATTTTGGGCCAGATGTAGCTAAAACACAAAACCACGGTTGTCATAATTGTACAAAAAATTGGACCATTTGTCATTAAAATTGTATGACAAATCACAGAGTATGTCCTCAGTCACTTGAAACATGGTGTCACCTATTTTATGTCGTTTCTGCTATATTTGAAAAAGAAGACAAAAAATACTTATGTAACCTTGAAATATCTATGAAAAAGAATCTAGGTCGTATAGATTGGCTCGTATCTTTTTTCACCTCAAATTATTAAATTATTAAAAGCCGACGCATACCGCTTTATCTCTGATTTTAATGGTCAGTGCATTTATTCGTTATGAAAACTTGTATATAAAATAAATCATGGAATTCATATCTAAAACATAAAAAACAAGTTGCACATCTCACTTTTGTTTACTCTTGTTGTACAACTAATGGTAGTATCACCAGCCAATACATGTATAGCATATATATTTAACACGACGAAGATATATTATACAGAAAACGCATATGTTATATACAAACCTTTACGGATTATTACATGCCCAAGAACTTATTACAAAATAGAGAGGGATATGACTAATGCAGGAAACATATTAGGGAGACATATGGTGTAATAGAGAATGTTGGATACGATACAATTCTGAGCATTATATCTCTCTAAGAATACCGGAAGAAAAATAATGATGGATCGATATCTTTGCACGAGTTAGTAGCGGACTAACACCTGAAGTAATAGCGCAGATATATTATTATATTAAATCGTATGTGATATATAATTTAACTGCTCATGTTCAAATATAACAATTATTACACGGTCCGTTTCTACTGTTAAAACACATTAAAACAGTTGTTCGAAAAATGCATTTTAGACAAACAGGACTTTGACTGCGAGATTTCAAGATTTAGATTGCAGAAATATAGTTCAAGTTCAAAAGTTAGACTAACCTATGTAACTGGTGGTGATGGTATATTTTTGTTACCATGCGATATGTTTATGAAAATATGTAGCACAGTAGGATCCAAGAACAATTTCCAAGAGTCTCCACATTCTCCAAGGAACAAATCATATCATAAATACTTAGGTGATAAGGAATATAACTTAAAAAGCTGATTCAAAATTGAAAACAGCAAAAACGAAATGATTAAATTTGCCAGCCTGAGTGATGATAATGGAACAAAGAATGAGTATGAAAAAAGAAATGACAAGAAAGATGAATGTAAGAACAATACAAATGGTGACATCAAGGATAAGAACGGTAAACAAGGTAGAAATAATACAATGGTCATGAGAGAAATGAACACGCGTTTATAATTATGTATATAATTGCATATAGTCATGTAATTTGTGTTTCTAGTTTGCTCTTTATTTACTGCCGCTGTTTTCTAGAAACGTTGTTTCTTATTTACCCTTTTGGCTACTAAAAACAAACCTTTTAATGTAATTGCAGTGAACAATCCCTATCGTGTCAGAATTATCAAAAATGTGTTATCAGATATGAAAGAGATAACTTTTCCGGTGGATGATAAACCACAGTTGATTATACTAATAAACAGATGCTGCTACGGGGTTTTTTTTCAGCTAACTTAAAAAAATATTCACTAATATTGTTCATGCCTTTTTTAAGTGTATCTATGACAAAATATGTGGGACTCCGGTGTCAATGCTAACTACGTTGCTACCTGCACCAGACCCAAAGAAGAGAGTACCTGAAAGCCTGTTGAGCTTCCCGTCGTCAAAGCGACGTGAGACGTGTCACACCATCGAGGGAATTCTGAATAGGATGCTATACTTTTTGGGGAAACCCTCTGTAACAAAGAAAAGAAAACTCTCAGGATGCAGATGCAATTATATTTCATTAAATAAAACAAAAAAATTCAAAATCTAAAATTACACCCGAAAACAAACAAGAAATTATTCTACTGTATTCTAACAATTAATTAAAGACTATCAAGTTCCTATTTTCCTAAAAGTTATGTCTTTGAATAAAAACATCAAGTTATGTTAAGAACCAAATAACCAATTAACCAGAAGTATACGAGTATACTTGAAAAGTAGGAGGAAATCAATCTTTCTGAATAATACTCAAATCGTTGTGAATCAGTTCAAGTAAATACACAATTTCTAATGTTAGGCTATACATGTAAAAAAAAGGTCAAGGTTTCAAAGTGTGAACACTTCTTTCCAAAAATAATTTTCCTAGAGCATGAAGTACGCAGCGGAAACTTTTATAACAACAAAATTATTATTATATTCACAGGCAATAATTACAAAATTAATAATAATCAATTGCTACTATTAAGAACAGTTTCATGTTCTTATTTCCTAGATATAAATTAATGATATAGGTCAAATAATCCATAGCACTCTGCATTTTACAATTTCAAACAATAATAATTAAAGAAAAATAGCAATTATTGCGAATTTTTGAAATATAATATTGAAATTACTCTTATGATTTTAGACTATTAGCGTATAATAAAATAATTTAAAATCTACAAAGAATCAGGTGGTAAAATGTAGAATTTACAATGAATAGGATGAGTGCATACCTGTAACGACGATTGCATACCTGTAAAGACAATTACATATCTGTAATGACGAGAATAATAACTCTCGGATAATGCAGATACAGTTATGCTTGTATCCGCTTCCAGAGAACCATTTATATAGACTCCTCTGTCCGGATTGTGCAGAGCCTAACCCAAAATGACACAGTGAAAGGTGGCTAACGCAACCTTTGGTTGCAGAAGCTCTCACGCACATTCCTAAGTTTACAGGTAGAGCAAGGCACACGATCAGACGTAAAGCCCAGAAACTCTCTTACGCGACATATACACTATTATCTTTATTTGATTTAAATAAAGGAATACAGAAGAAAGTCGACCGACTTAATTGTTTTACGCTACTAAGTTGTATCTGTCCCAAACTGCATAAACAGTAGAAGAGAGAGAGAGAGAGACAGACAGAGAGAGAGAGAGAGAGTCGACTGACTTATTTAATATATGTTTCCACTGAAAGCAACAATACGTTCCCGCAGCATTCACACAGTATGTAGATTTAACTTTATCAAAAATGTGTAGCAAACTCAGTCGTAACAGTTCAAAAGATGGAAACAATGTTGCAGTTGCCTCCATTTTCCTCCAGAAATTACAGCAATACTGAAATCGTTGGACTTCATTGAAACCTCTAAAAAAGCAAATTTCAGAGCGAAACAACAGGTTCTGAGGCGTATAATCAGAAAATAAATGTACTTAAAAGAACTTCACAATATGATTATGTGTGGTGTTGAAAATTCTGGGAACACACCGTTTACACTACATTTAATTGAAACAGAGTATACTCACTTTTTTTACTTTATTGTCTTTATCTGTCCAACATTTATATTGTTGTTGCTGTTATCCGTCCTTCGAGTTTGAAGATGACCAGACAATGGCTTTTTTTAGAGATGACAATGTAGTTATAATAGTTCCTGGTTATACATTAGATAAATGGCAAGAATTACTTATTAGTATATAGCAGGAAGGTAATATTTGTTTCTGATAGACAATTGTGCGAATTTAGATGATCTAAAAATAAAGCATCTAATCTAACTAAGTTAGCATTCAGTGATATTATGGAATATATATTTGTGTGTTAGTGCAAATGTATAATCATGACATAAAAGATCTTGGTGCAAATGTTATATTTGTAATGGTCATTTACTCAAAAGAAAAAAAAATCTACCGAAAATATGTTTGAGGCAAATAATGTAGCACCAGTGGTAATGAGAGATGATCTAAATAAATTCGTCTCTTGGTGATTTATAGTTTGGTTAAAATGGCAATCTTTGTAGTTGTCTAAATTTAGATTATTTTAAGTACAGATCTTTTAATTCTCGTTCTTGCCTTTATTTCACCTATGTTAATCCTAATAGCATTTAGCTTGCTTCTTTGTCCATTTGTAATGCAGAAATTACAGCCTTACTTACATCTTGTAACTACACTTAAACCTCTCGAAAAAAGGGAATGTTTTTATATATTTTTTCGGATTGACTTTCCTTACTGAACGCCTTGCAAAATCTTAAACCTGACAACACGTTAATATCCTAGATCTAACAGGTACACGATTTCATAGAATCTGGAAAAGGGTATTATGTTCTGTTGGCTGCCAAGTCACGGTGTTATTAAATGTAATGAAAAGGCAAATAATGCAACCATAGCTACCTTCAATCATCCGTTTCGAAATATTAGATTATATTTACTGACTTCAGTTTTTTAATAAATTAGCATGTTCTTCATATTTGGCATGTTCTTCATACATGACAGAATATGTGGAATTAACACATCCACAAACAAGCTTCAGAATATCAAACCCAATATTGGAGAGTGGAATCTCTCATATAGAACAAATCACAGAGATGAGGTGGCATTGTGCTGATTGCATATCGGACACACACACACACACATACTTGTAAAAGGTGTCAAGTCGGAACCTATGAAAAATACCACTCAAATGGGGACCTGACTAAATACTGATCATACTGCAAAAATTTAGTAAAGGGAACATTAATAGAGGAAGAAATACCATTTATATCGGTTCAAGACCATGAAATTTCTTTTCTTTGCATTGCAATCTTTTCATAAGCAAGTGAGGACTCCTTACTTAGACAGGCAATTTAGGACTTCATATACACTATGGCAATTGGAGACTTCTCTTACACACATGCAACCTAGGACTTGCTGACAATAACGTCTTATTCACACATGCCACAAAACACTTGTCCACATCAAATGTGGATGTCCTACACTACTGCATCTTGGAACTTAAGACACTAATATAGTACTCTAGAAGTGAATAATGATCTCGTACAAGTGAAAGGGCGGTGGGTTGGTCTTACACAAAACAACTCTAGACCTGTCGAGTCAACTTCTCTCATTAGGCAAGCAAGTAAAGACTTTGTCGAGTTTTACACAATAGCCACTCAAAACATGTCTGATGTCATTTCTTAATTAAGGAAGAAAGTCGGGTGAAATTTCGTAATTATGCAAGCAAGTGAAGACCTGATGCACAATATGGCGTCTTACACAATAGCAACCCAGGACCTGCCTGGTGTAATTTCTTAATTAAGCAAGCAAGTGAAGACCTCATGAACAATATGGCATCTTACACAATGGCAACACAAGACCTGCCTGGTGTAATTTCTTAATTATGTAAACAAATAAAGACCTCATGCACAATATGACATCTTACACTATAGCAACTTAGGACCTGCCTGGTGTAATTTCCTAACTAAGCAAGCAAGTGAAGACCTCATACACAATATGGCGTCTTACACAATGGCAACTCAGGACCTGCCTGGTGTAATTTCTTAACTAAGCAAGCAAGTGAAGACCTAATGTACAATATGGCATCTTACACAATGGCAACACAAGACCTTCCTGGTGTAATTTCTTAATTATGCAAACAAGTAAAGACCTCGTGAACAACATGGCATCTTACACAACAGCAACCCAGGACCTGCCTGGTGTAATTTCTTAATTAAGCAAGCAAGTGAAGACCTCATGTACAATATGGCGTTTTACACAATATCAATTTAGGACCATCCTGGTGTAATTTTTAATTAAGCAAGCAAGTGAAGACCTCATGTATAATATGGCATCTTACACAACAGCACCACAAGATCTGCCTTGTGTAACTTCTTAATTAAGCAAGCAAGTGAAGACCACATGCACAATATGACGTCTTACACAATGGCAACACAAGACCTGCCTGGCGTTATTTCTTAATTATGCAAACAAGTAAAGACCTCATGCACAATA
The DNA here is from genome assembly GCA_029931535.1 of Margaritifera margaritifera. Lineage (NCBI taxonomy): Eukaryota > Metazoa > Mollusca > Bivalvia > Unionida > Margaritiferidae > Margaritifera > Margaritifera margaritifera. The sequence goes on from JAQPZY010001153.1 coordinate 1,386,244, forward strand.
TGACATCTTACACTATAGCAACTTAGGACCTGCCTGGTGTAATTTCCTAACTAAGCAAGCAAGTGAAGACCTCATGCACAAAATGGCGTCTTACACAATGCCAACTCAGGACCTGCCTGGTGTAATTTCTTAACTAAGCAAGCAAGTGAAGACCTGATGTACAATATGGCATATTACAGAATGGCAACACAAGACCTGCCTGGTGTAATTTCTTAATTATGCAAACAAGTAAAGACCTCGTGAACAACATGGCATCTTACACAACAGCAACCCAGGACCTGCCTGGTGTAATTTCTTAATTAAGCAAGCAAGTGAAGACCTCATGTACAATATGGCGCCTTACACAATATCAATTTAGGAACATCTTTCTGTAATTTTTAATTAAGCAAGCAAGTGAAGACCTCATGTATAATATGGCATCTTACACAACAGCACCAAAAGACCTGCCTGGTGTAACTTCTTAATTAAGCAAGCAAGTGAAGACCTCATGCACAATATGACGTCTTACACAATGGCAACACAAGACCTGCCTGGCGTAATTTCTTAATTATGCAAACAAGTAAAGACCTCATGCACAATATGACATCTTACACAATGGCAACACAAGACCTGCCTGGTGTAACTTCTTAACTAAGCAAGCAAGTGAAGACCTAATGTACAATATGACGTCTTACACAATGGCAACACAAGACCTGCCTGGTGCAATTTCTTAATTATGCAAACAAGTAAAGACCTCGTGAACAACATGGCATCTTACACAACAACAACCCAGGATCTTCCTTGTGTAATTTCTTAATTAAGCAAGCAAGTGAAGACCTCATGCACAATATGGCGTCTTACACAATATCAATTTAGGACCATCCTGGTGTAATTTCTCAACTAAGCAAGCAAGTGAAGACCTCATGCACAATATGGCATCTTACACAATAGCAACCCAGGACATGTCTGGTATAATTTCTTAATTAAGCAAGCAAGTGAAGACCTCATGCACAATATGGCATCTTACACAATAGCAACCCAGGAACTGCCTGGTATAATTTCTTAACTAAGCAAGCAAGTGAAGACCTCATGCACAATATGGCTTCTTACACAATAGCAAACCAGGACATGCCTGGTGTAATTTCTTAACTAAGCAAGCAAGTGAAGACCCATGCACAATATGGCGTCTTACACAATGGCAACTTTGGACCTGCCTGGTATAATTTCTTAACTAAGCAAAGAAATGAAGACCCATGCACAACATGGCATCAGCAACAATTAGTTTCAGCCAACATTGTCATACGACGAAATAAGGATTCTATGTAAACCTTTGCATAGCAACCTTCTTGGGGGTCGAAGGGGGCTTCTGATAAACAGTTTATAGAAGCCATTTTCGGCCGAAATATAGCTCTATAATTTATGGTAAAAAGTTGCTAAAGGTTGACCCGACCACTGCCATACGTCGGGATAAGGTTTCTACGTAAAGATTTTATAGAGACCTTCTTGGTTCGAAATAAACGTTTTATAAAAACATGTTAGAATAAAAAAAACAAAAATTAAATAATTAATAATATAACATTATGTAATATTGGAAGATATCAATGTCCATATATTTTTATTGGAAAGGCATAAAAATGTGAAATTAGATGTGTGAATGAATATTGCTGGATATACGCTGCTGCAGTTCGTAAAGGTGGATATCCGATTCCGTGTACAAAATGCGAGGTTGGTGTAAATGCTAAGAATGCACTGTGTAAGCGATGTGGTTGTGGTGGTGGTAGTCTTCGATGGAAGATCTGGAATGACGCTATCAAGACATCTGCAGAAAACGCAATTTAATATAACAGAGAACATTTTTTAATTATTGTTTCAATTAAATATAATATTTATTTATATATTAGAGATGACGATAGCAGAAAGTCAAATATTGATCGTGATGCACAGTTTAAATATGTTACAATTACTGGCACCCATTCGCAATGGCCATAATCAAATGCAATGTTAAATGATCTTCTCGCAGAAATAAACAGGATTACCAAAAACAAAAAATTACTTGAGGAGGAATTGCGTCGACAAATAGAGATTGAAATCGATATCACAACTTCCTTTGATCTCGATCGGATAGTTCCTCCACCGGTAGCTCTTCCACTAAATCTGCCGTTCCAGGACTCCCCCGACAACAAAACTTTCAAGAACATATCGCCGTTATCCGCTCAACGTTCTAGTAGCATTTCGGGATCGCAACTTCGTACACTTATCAGAAACTAAATAGTATCGTATAAACGCATCAATGAAAAACAGGAACGCGTTTGTGATCTTACCGTCGACGATATTTTTGTGTTGGTGCATATACAAAACAATAATTGCCTTCGCTGTAATGTTGAGCCTACATGGAGTTACACTCCTGAAGACTCTAGGCAGTTCACTGTAGACCGCATTGATAATCAACGAGGTCATAAACGCGGTAATGTCATGATGTCATGCATTGAATGTAACCACGGTAAAGGTGCTGGAAATTTACTCTGTTAATATTTTACGGGGTGGTTATTGTGTATCCGCCGGCATTACCTGTAATTCCTCACGGTCAAAACCGTGTTGGGTCCAGTTACAAGATAATATATCGGAGGCGTATTACTACGATGAGTCACGTGTGAGATTTTATTTGTAGTTAAGCTCCAAATAGAATCAGTAGCTCTCAGAATTGCACCTTCGAGTTTTCCAGGCACGTACAAATATCTTACAACCGCGCCATGTCCTGGTATAGGTTTAATTTCTCCAGCTACTCTGTGGCTTGATGTTCGTACAGGTATAGGTTTTGTGTTATAAAATATTCGATTGCGTTGGCGGTCTTCAACCCGGTCGTGTGTGTAATTTCATTATTTTAAGCGGTTACGACCGCGAGAGGCCTCGTTACTCATTCGCGAGACCGCTTGTCGACCTGCATTAACATTTCCTGCACGTACTGATGTCCAAATAATCGGTCCGCGAGTGTACGGTGAAATCGTTCAATGGCGGCCAGATCTCGATGAACGCTGAGATGTCCACGTCGAATTTGTACTTGTTGTTCCATTAACGTCGACACTGTTCCGAACAATTCTTTGCTAGGATCTACCTGTACAAGTTTTGGCTTTGTTAGTGGTCCCGATGTACTAGTGGACTGCGCGTAGATACATGTTGAATCTTCGGATGTCATCTGTTCGACTTGTTTGTACCAGCTTGCGATATCGACGACCGTCAACGCATATTTGCATGTGCGTCCACGTATCCGATCATGTGGTAAAAACAAAAATATCAGCCAGGTGAACTTCTTTGTGTATTTTAACATCAAACTGTTCTGGTGGATTTTTTTTTTGTGATGGTAAATAAATCGGCCATAACCCTTGTTCTGGCAGCCATGCACGAGCAACTTCTTTATTAACATAAGCTGCGTGTGCTAATTTGCTAATGGCAGCGGTGCTTTTCCAATTACCACGCGGACTGTGATATGTGGCGGACAAGGTCCGCTCAGAAGATAATTTAGAATCCATGCGTCTCATCCCATAGAGATTTACCGTCAATTTAGCAATTCACCTCAGTCCTGCATGAATGCAGGAACTTGTCCGCCAAGTGCAATTTTACTTTTTACGGCACCACTGACGATCCATTTTGCAATTCGTTCTCGTATTCCAGGATTCTTGATCATATTCAATTCATCAATAAGTTTTACGTCAGCAATGTGTTTGTCTTGGAGTGATCTTAAATTCCTGTATGCAAGGTCATGTTGGTAACAAGCGCGATCAACTTGATTTATTGGATATTCGCTGGGGTTTGTTTGGTCGTTCCTGTCCTTGTCATATATTTAGTCGCGTTCTAGGTCCACAGTAGTTATATCCGGGAATGTTTTTTCTCCAGGATAGTTTGCTCCTGGTAACCGTGGTAGTTTACCTAACGTGGATGCTATATCACTAATGTGACTTTCTTGATTTTTATTTTTTTATTTTTTTGCAAACTTGTTTGCGGCAAGCTTTGCTTGCTACAAACTTGTGTTTGGTTATTCCACAGCGCACACATTTTCCCTTGACGGCAGATTTGCCTTTCGTGGTAACAATTGCGATTTCATTATTGGTTTTTGTCCGTGTATAATATCAAACACAATATGAACTCGTGTTTATTTTCATAACCTATTGTGTAAAAAACACCATGTCGAAAAACAGCGAACCTCTCGACGTAATCGATTTTTCAGCACGTGAAAACCCCACACCACATACACATCATGCATTATTTCCAAATTCTATCAGAGCGATCATCATGGGTCCATCAAGATCAGAACAAACACAATTATTAAATTTTATTATGCGATGACTTAACTGGGATAAATTATATTTAATCGCTCCATCAGCAGATGATCAATCTAGTTACAATGTGTTAAACGATTTTAACGACGTTTGCGACGAAACTCTTAAAACCCCGCCGATTGATTTTATCCATGCCATTATTGAAGCTCCATCGATAGACGACATAGACGCGTCTATGAATAGTCTTGTTGTGTACGACGACGTGATGTTAGCCAAGCAGTATAATCCCGCGCAGATATTTTCACGCGCGAGACACAAACACAATGACGTGATTTACATTACCCCAGGATACACACAAATCTCAAAAGTTATACACGACAACTTCAGTGTGTTAATGGTATTTAACGGGATTGACGCACACGGGTTAAGAAATATTTACCACACGTGGTGTGCCGGAGACATGGACTGGAATAGATTAAAACCTTTTTCTCACATGCACAATCCCAACCACACGGATTTGCCATGATAGACCTAAGTAACCCTCGTTGTTGCTATCGTATCCGACTGGATATAATCTTCTGAACGTAAATGCCAAGTATAAACAAAATCGCAAAATACCTAGAAAATCACCTACAGAACACCAAGCTGAAAAATAATAAACTTCAGGTACTCCAGGAGTACATAGCAGCATGCAAACCGGTCAAAGATATCTTAACGGCAAGACAATTTCCACGTGAAGATATCACTGCGGGTTTTGAGCAAACATTTGCTCCGCTGATTAAGCCTACGAAATAAATTGCACGAACAACAACTGCGACAGAAATTGCACGAACAACAACTGCGACAGAAAAAAAAAAAAAAAAAAAAAAAAAAAAACCACTTGGAACTCTACCCGGTAAAGTTTGAGCGATCGAAGCTTCAACAACAGCACTGGGAACGCAACCAGGAGAAGTTCAAGAAGTGATCGAAGCTGCAACACGTGCGGAAACTGCTGCGGATTAAGCACGCGCGGAAATCCAAGTTGTTTCAAAAAAACTTACACCACAAGTAAAGAAGTTAGTGATAAATCCCAGACATATTAATGAAAATGCAACGCGGTTGATCAGAATAAATCGAGTTGCGTTTATCGTGGATGAATACAAAAATTGGAAAATTGGATGCATCATCTACTATCAGAACAAATCGCCAGAAACTGGAATCGTTAGCTAGAAATGGTTTTACCAGATTCAGAAGGAATACCCATATAACAAAAGAGTATGATATTCTTGTGGATGCAATCGAGAGGTACGAACAAGGTCAACAAATTGAACCTAAATATATGAAGGGTTTAAGTAGGAATGACTTGGAGTTTCTAAAAAGTCTCTACCAACGAAAACGCCGTGTGGTTCGCTTGCGGACTGCGCTAGTCTGTTCGATTAGCTAACCAATCGGGTCTGGATGCAGCATGCTAGCATGCCATGTTGGGACCCAGATGAACTATTAGATCGCTTGAAAACACTGATTAGATTAATTCGCGAAGGGAATAATTCCGCCGATTTAATCAACGAAGCAACTGGAATTTGTAAGCGATTACTACTCGAAAACATCATGGACGCGAATACATATAGGCACTTGATACATACATTGATAAATGATGTTAACTCTAGTGACTAAGGGCTATTGGTAATGCACAATTCAGTACAAGTAGGTGTGCGATGGTACTCTGATTGTGAAGAAATGGCTAACAATTATGGCAATAGTGATGTACCATTTCTTTCGGTTAATTTTGTTGTAACATTTAGCAGTGTGTGTGAAAGAATAGCTTATAATAAAAACAATTCCATACATTTTTGTCCACGAACTTTGATGCAATGTACAGCAATATGAAGTCTGTACGCAGTAAAAATGAAATGTCACTGACACTTATGAATAATCCATTGAGTGGGAAGGAGAAGTGGATTTTGAATAAAACTTACAGAAATTGAACATAAGCTGTTTTTCTGCATATACTATTTGCAAACAAAATGGATTTTTGTCAGTCCTGTACAACGTTGACAGTAGTTCCTAAAAAAAGGTAGGGAGGCTTGCGTATGGAGGCTAGCACTGGCCACAAGCAGCATTTTATGCTGAAGACAATGACACTATTGTACATATATTTTGGAAAAAATAATAATTACACAATTTTCAGTCCCAAACATTATGATGATATCCAAAATGAACAGTCTGGAATATTTTCATATTCTTCGTTCACATGTCTTTCTGTATATACACAGGCTTATTCGACACACCGTAGAATCCACTATAGAAAAGCACATGGATATATACATGCACACGTCATATTCACCCAGTGGCGGCGCGAGGGTTCGAGGCGCCCGGGGGCAATGTTCTTTAATGGCGTCCCTACCGATGCGCCTGGGGGCATTGTTCTTTAGTGTCGCCCCTACTTTGCCACAGAGTACAGTTTTTATGTCAGTTGCCAACCTCCATCCCCCCCATAAGCCCCCCGTTACACTAAGGTGAGGTGCAATACTACGAAAATTTTAGCTGCCTGGCGCCCGGAGCCGATTGACCCTCCAAGTTCCCTCGTTCCGCCACTGTATACGCTGTCCATAAGCATGTTGCGCTATACTTAGTGTAACATTCACAATTTTTGACAATCGTAACATCTAACAGAATTGAACGAAGTACCTTCTTGTAAAGCATACAACTGCTGACATATCCTACCTGATCAGTTTGCAATTGTGTTAAAATTTGGTTTTTGTTCTGAATTTGAAGCACACACTCTCTACAGGAAGTGCTTTCTCACACACTAGCGGAAACACATACAACAACTATTATAGTTCTCATACTTACAAGTAAATTCAGTATATATTCCATTTATACATACATATAAGTTTATTCATAATAATTAACTAATGTAAAATACCTTTCATTATCTTTACACCGGTATTAAGAAGAAAGACTGATAATACCTGAGGATATAAACTTCAGCGGATTGATATTTACAGAACCACATGCGGTGAAAGAAGAGAGGAAAAAGAACCAAAATGTAAACACGCAAATATGTCATTTTATAGTATGTATTTCAGGAATGTTTTGGAATTTTAATCGCTACAAACAGTACCGACCACAACTGTACTTTCAATATGGAAAGTATGATAGCCATCGAATTACTGGTATGCGTATAATATGCCTGTCAGTCATGGGACCGGGCTGACTGGAAAAAGACCAATATGGCAGCCTCCATTACATGGCGTTGTGATGTTTGCCACATGCATTGAACGCAAGGGTCAGTGTATATGAAAAATGTAACGCTCGTTGCGTCTTGCTTAGTCTTCATGCAATACGATAATTACAGTGCAATAACTCAATAATATCTCAATGCCGTGATCTATTGAGCATAAAATACGATATCAAAGTGCCTATTTTAGCTCTTATAAATATATTTTCCGAAAAACAAATTGTACCTGCACATTTAAAAGAGTTTTTTAAAATTAATAATTTATGACTTTTCACTTTTTGCGTACTATAAGTGATATATGGCTATAACACACCCACCCACCCCGCTAAGCCTTTCCGCATTACCAATAGGCCTTAAACATGAAATCCGTTTTGTTAAAGTGATTAACGCGTAAATGAAACGCGTAGTAATCAGTATCATCCCAAATACAACCATGATGATTACGATTATCAAAACCAAGCCGGAATTTGAAATTTTTTTTCCTAATGCGATAAAAAAACAAAACAAAAGGACGCATTATAGAAATCGTACTGGCGTCGTGGCGTGTGTATTACAGTTGGCCAAATATTCGTTCGACGCCATTTGGTGGTCTTCCGGCGAACAATTCATTGGCGTTTTTACATGATAACGGAAAGACATTCCAAGTAATTGATATTCCGACTGGCGCGTACGAAATAGAAGCTATCAAAGATGAAATCCAAGGAAAAATTAAAGGCGGTTACGAAAAAGGAATCCAAAATCGCGATACGCATCCACGAACCTACATTAAGTGCTGTCATTGAAATATGTACCAATGGGATACATCGTGGATCTTTAAAATTCCAGAATCAGAACCGTACTGGGTTAGCCTGAAGATCAAACGCGATCGAGCAATAATATCTCAGATACACTGACGACGATGGTTTTCATCACGCCCTGGAATAGTTATATTTTGCATAGTTTTACTCCTGATGTTTCTCCAGGCGACCTCATTTAGGTCGTGCCAACCAATCCGGTTTATTTGCCTTGTAATAATACACAAATGTCTCGTTTGAGATTTTCTCTGACAGATCAAGATAGACATCTACTTGACTTGCGAGGAGAAACTCTCGCGAAAGGATTGTATAGCAATGAATTACGGACTATCCCTACCATGACGGCCAGAGGTCGTTCAATTGACTATAACCCGCAATTAATTGAGGCATTAGAAAATAAACAAGACTATCATACATCTTAACGTACAAGCACGTTGAGTAAATCCTGTACGTGTAGTGAATTCACGACTACCTGTGCACCATGAGTATTACGGTGATGGATTTGGTGATACCATTGATGGCCTTTTCAAAACAGCAGAACCAAATGTGTTAGAGACCCTGAAACCCCTCGCGAGGAAAATCGCAATGAAAGACGTCGTAATAGTTAAAGACAAAGCCCTCGCCTTTTTCAAAGGACACGGTCGGTAACTTGGGCAGCAGAATATTTTCATCGATAAAAGAAAGATTAGCTAAGTTGATGACTCACCCAGTAAAACTCCCAGCGAAATCTAGCATACCTCCAGAGGTAAAAAAAATAAAATAAAAAAACAATGAATGATGCTGCACAACAACGTCTACAAGCGTTTTGCCTGCGACAAATCAACCGAGTCAATTAATTAACCACAATAAACTGCGGGCGATGGAATCGCCAGACAACGTAATTACTAATTTAGTAGAAGGTACTGGGCTACCCCATCGAGGTTACGCTTCCAAGAGCGGGTTACGTTGGAGCGTTCTGCGTTCATATCGAACGTCCCTATGTTGAACACAGGGTATTAAACAATAAAAAATATGGCTAGATTTAAGGATATATCTAACCCCGCATTTGACGGTATTGGGAGATCTATCTGTCGAGATTATCAATTTTATTCTTACGTTGCGCAAGTTTCAAACGATCGTGGACGAATAGAATTACAAGTTCAAGATACAAGTTCTTCTTTTTCTCCTAGTGAGGTTTATATCGAAGTCGAAGGACAACTTGTAAAAAACCAATAATAACCCATATACCGCTGGGGAGCGAGGTGGTTTTGTCAAGAACAGAATAAAGGCTCTTTTCAACAGCGCTCGATACCTCATCGATGACAAAAAAATCGAAGCGGTAACGGCAAATTATGTTAATCAAATCAGTGATGCTTGACGTAGCTCGTGTGGGGTAACTATAAAATTGTCTGCATCTGAGATTGAAGCGATGGCAAAGCATGGTGATATATTATCCCTTTCGGCACCAATTCCTGTGTTAATTGCCGCCGCAAAATGCAGTATCAATTCCAGTAGCAGCTTTGGCAGCAGCAAAAGCAGCGGACCTAGGTGCTGCTGGAGCTGTTGGTGCAAAAAAGGCACAGGAAAAAGCAACCGTCAGACATCCGAGCGCTGGGTGTCAACGCGCGTATGGTATACTTACACATCTTGCATCATTTCCCGGGATGGCCAGAGCAGTAGCTCCCGCGCTGGCAGCAGATCAAGCTTTGATGGCAGCGGCAATACTGAGGCAAAAAAGGACAAGAACTTCGACTATCGCGAACACACCGTTACTGATTGGGACTAAGACTGGCCAGACTCTGAACGTAAACACTCGAGCCGTTGTCCAACTTTGACTTGCTCGAGTTGGCAATATATATATATATATATATATATATATATATATATATATATATATATATATATATATATATATATATAATAATAATAATAATAATAATAATAATAATAAAACACTTCAGATGTGTTTTCATGCGTGATGAATTGTCGTCGATGTTTGCACAAATATGAAACTGAAATAACCAATTTAGATTCATTGTCTGGTCTTGGAACACATTGGGTTGCATATGCGATAAATCCGCGTGGCAATATTTATTTTGATTCACATGGATTAGAACCACCGCGTAATGCACCAATATGTGGATTAGAAGCCATACACGCATTGGTCGCGATCGATAACAACAATAAATTGTCGCCTGCAAAGGCAACAATGGATTATACGCTCGACAAACTAAGGTAAATACCCCTGCTTTCACGCCAGGTAAGTATTTTTTTGACAAATTGATGATTGATCACGATTATGAATAAATTAAACATGCGCGTAGATATGTATATATGATCAAGAAAAACTGGTCCTGGCCAAGGTACAGGTGCAGTCATAGACACATTGAAATTTGCTACCAAGGATGATTAACTGAATTGATGAGCCTTGCCGGGGTTGATCCAGATGAACTTGTTGTATTTCAAAACAGGTTTTGGACAGCTAAAAATCAGTAACATAAAATGGACTGACATTGTGACTAGGATTTTAAGTTAGACTAAAGGAATTTTTCCTGAGATCAATCGATTTGCTAAGTTCAAATATTCTGGTGCATCCAGGAAAACTGAAATACGCGAACAAATAGCCAAAAACTTGTGACCCGATGACTGGTGATCTAAATATGGGTGACAATTACATCACCGAATCAAAAAATCCAGAATGCCCCGATCAAGCCGCGACAAGTTTTGCAACAAAGGGATGAAACAGTTCAGTTTGCAGATGATGAATTGTGTAATATCTTTATAGCTGCAGTTGAACGTGGTGGAAGAGTCTAAAAAATCATTGCAGAATTATTTTTTTAAACATCAAGTATTAGTTCTGGTTTTAATGTTACGGTACATCCAGTGAAAAAGAAATAGCTGGATAGAATTAAAACCAGCCGACCTTTCAAAAAATCGTACACGTCCGTCTACAGTAGTCTTCTCTGCACACTTTTGATAGAAAAACTACAGTAAGCTACGTGACGTACAATTGATCTTTGGGACAGGATTAATAATATAATCATGAACAGATATTTATCCAGATGTCCTTTGACATCGCTGCGGCCTTGATCCTCAACGCTACTGACGTGATAAGATCAACTATACTGAACAGCTACTGCGTACCGATATAAATAAGCGTGTTAACTTGCTGCATAGATACAAACGATTAAACCCAATTGTTGACACCGCTTGTAGAAGCGCTGCATCTGCGACTGTTGGTCTTGGTGTCACAGGAATTGGAACTACAGTGAAAATCGCGGCCCCTCTGGTCGGGATGGCTTTCAGAACTATCTCTATCGCGGCCTGTGTTGTCTCCGCGGTTTGTAAATGACTACATGCATGCGCGAAAAAAAAAAAAAAAACATTAAAATTATGACCGCGGCAGAGAGTAGTTTGTCGACCATCACTAAGTTACCTGCGAACGGGTTGGACGACAGAGCGATCACACGTCTTGATCCGCTACATATGCTTGTACATTACAGATTACGTCAGTGTACAAAAAAATAATCACACGTCAATGCGATCTGCTAGCACGTATATCGGATTGAATTGCGCAGACGTTTTGTTTTACACTGACGTGGATTCATAATCTTTGACCTTAGACAACTCATCAGTAACAAGATCCAGTAGCTGCCTGGCTCGTTGATGTTTTATATTTCGTTGATTATATTGTTCCAAGAGAGCAACACGGATACGTTTTACAAGTGTTGCCAGTGGTAACAGATCTTCCACTGGAATGTCTGACGCAGCCATGCAGGATTGTAATTCTTTAATTAGTTTATATTCAAATGATAACATGTAACATTCTTCAGCCCACAGTAGTCGTATTTTATGATTTTTATTTCTACGGATGTTTTACTCAGTTTTGGATGAATAGTATAACTTTGACCTTTATCAAAATAATTTTCTAGATTTTCTATTTCGTGAATTACAAATTCCATGGGATGTCACTGTTCATGACTTGTATAAATACAACTTATATTTAGTACAAGATTTATAAAACTTTCATTCTTACGATACACGACAGGTGTAATGAAGTTTGGTTATTTTTAATCCAATTTCTTATGAACTCATTTAAGATTCACTGGCTTACCTTTTTGTTGTTCTAGTATTGAGCAAAAGAACCCTGAGGGTCAGAGTTCTTATACCCTGGTTGATCCTAGACTTCTTCAATAAGAAGCACCAGTTTAATTTTCTTCTTTGTATCCCATTCAGCCACTTCAGTTCAAAATTGTTTGTGAGCTTCTGTGCGCATGTCGTATATTATATTTTGTTGTTCCTACTCTTTTTGTTGTGCCGTAGATTTTTTTAAATTTTTTTTTCACGTTCAGCAAACTCGTCTTCTTTTTTTAAAATGTTTTTCTTTGTGACTTCGATTGTATTCCCATTGACGTGCCAGCTCTTTAAGTTGTTCTTGTTGACATCGATTTTGTTCCCATTGACGTGCCAGCTCAAAACTTTTTTCTTGCATATGGCATCATCCTGACACGGGATCTCTTGCGCTTCAAGTGCATCACTTCTTCAAGCAGTTTTCTCCTGCGTTTATCTATTCGTCGACGTTCTTTCTCTATCTCTCGTTTTACATGTTCAAGTCCATCACGTCAACGCTCTTTCTTTATCTCGTTTTACATGTTCAAGTCCATCACGTCAACGCTCTTTCTTTATCTCTCGTTTTATATGTTCAAGTCCATCACGTTCGCGATGAATATCATACTCGCATTTGACATCTTCATTTAATTCTGCCAACTTACGTTAAAATTCTTGCCGATAATGTCGACAAACTCTTTCTTGTCATCGCCTTCCAACTTGTCAATGGAAACATCATTGCAAGCAATCTCGTTGCGAACAACTTCGTTATTACGAGTAGAAGACACATATGTCACGAATCACTCGTTAGGAATGTTATTACATATTTTATAAAGTATTGGCAGTCCAATTCCGTAATACTTGCTTATATCTTTCACGTTAGCACTACCTCGATCTGCACAAATTTTCTTTACATCTTGTTAATTCTCGTCTCTTAATGGGCATTATTATCGAAAACGGAAAAAATCATTATTGAAAATTATCGTAAATTATAATTATCGATAATTACTGAAATATCACTAGTAATTACCATCATTTTTTCACTATGCATAAACATTATTAATTATTACCGTAAATATCACTATAAAGAATTACTGATAACAAACATTTTCGTTAATTCTAAAATTCAAATTTATCTATGTGATCATGGAGCAAACACTTTATGTGATCAGTGATCTCAGCTTTAACTTTTTCATCATCCGATGGATCTTTAGGATCCATGATCCTTGTCTCACAAGACCTAAATATCTTGAACGCTGTTGCCTGTTTATCGCGGCAATATTTATTATCTGTTTATAATCACTCTTATCAACATAATCCTTGGTTTCATGAACAAGTTTTACCACGCGATGTCGATGATTACTTAATGAACTCCATCTAGCATTATAAATATCTTCAAAGCAAAATTGATACAGTTTGTTTATACTAGATCAGTGGTTCTCAAACATTTTTTTTCGCTGACCATTTGAAAATTGCTGAAGGTTGCGGCCGACCACTTAATGATCTCTCCTACTGTTAATTGTACCGTTAGTTGTTGTTCGGCAACCTTTCCGCTGACCACCTGAATGGAGCTCGCGGGCCACCAATGGTCTGCGTATCACAGTTTGAGAACCTCTGTACTAGATATTCCGGGCACAAATGCGTAAGGCACACTTGAAGAAGCGCGTGCGTATCGTGCACATAGATCGCTAATAATTTTCCTTAACATTTCAAACATGTTTCTTTTGATTTCTGTTTTTGGCCCACCGGACTGAGGTATCTGTACACTTGCTATTACATGTTATATGTTTATCATTTAATTAATTTTTTGGAATTTGTTTTAAATCCAACATGCTTTTATAAAACGTTTATTTCTACCCAACAAGGTCTCTATAAAATCTTCATGTAGAAACCTTATCTTGACGTATGACAGTGGTCGGGTCAGCCTTTAGCTATTTTTTTTTAACCATAAATTATAAAGCTTTATTTGGCCTAAAATAACTTCTATAAAATGTTAACTAGAAGCCCCCTTCGACCCACAAGAAGGTCTCTATGCAAAGGTTTACATAGAAGCCTTATTTCGTCATATGACAATGGTCGGCTGGGACTAAATGCTGCTTCATCTTAAACAACAGTATCTCAGGACATGCTTGGTGTAATTTCTTCATTAAGCAAGCAAGTGAAGACCTCATGCACAACGTCGCATCTTACACAATGGCAACTCAGGACCTGCCTGGTGTAATGGTTTAATTAATCAAGCAAGTGAAGACCTCATGCACAATATGGCATCTTACACAATAGCAATTTGGGACTTGTCTTGCTGTACTTTCTTAATTATGCAAACAAGTAAAGACTTCATACACAACATGGCATCTTACACCACAGCAAGTCAGGACCTGTGCAATTCCTTACATATAATTGTAAAAAAAAAAAAACCCAACATACATGTGATTACTAGTACTAGTATTTAGGAATACCATTCATAAAACAAGAATGAGAAGTTGTATTCCCTTCAGAATCAGAATCAGTTTCCTGAATCAACCATGAACTTTGCCCTTGTTATCTCGTATCAAGATTGTCCTGTTTAACTTCAGTGCATAAGATGAAGTAAAACTATTGAAGGAAAAAGGGCAAGAACAAGAAGTCGTATGTCTCATGGCATGCAGTTCTGATCTACACAAGTGACCTAAATACAAAACTTGTAACTGATATTGGCCACATGAAATACAGATCACGATGACCAAGTTTTAGCCAGATGATGATGCGTTTCAAATATGCCTGACACACCAAGTTGCACTACAATGTGGTTAATACTACACAAGAAATTAATTTAAATGCAAAACTTAAAAGGCGTCAAAAGAAGCAAGTCCTGGTGATTTACTATCAATATGATGGATTGTGCAGACACACCACCATAGTTGCTACATTGGAACAACACTGATATTTGAATAAACCTTTAACGGTAAACATGGGGGCTGGGAATCTACTCATGCATATCATGTAACAGGCGCAAATAGTGAAGCATGACTGTAAGATCTAACATTATTTGATAAACTTGTTGCTATTTATAAAGGAAGATTCCTATATCCTTTTGGTCATGTATTTGAGGCATCCTTTAATTAAACCTATCAATTCTGTCATCGATACGGTCAGCTGATATGCTTTTGTTCTGTTAGTATTCAATGTTTATCAAGGTAAGATGGTGATGTATGTATGCATGTATGTAAAAAGGTAATTCATCCATTCATCGAACATATTTCAGCCTAATCTGATAAACCTGTTCCAAAACCTGTATTGGTATTGATGGGTGGTTTAAGTGGCAGATTTTTCAGACTAATTTCAGCCGTGTATTTTGCATGCAGATGACAAATGTGTGATATATAACTGAAATGAATGCCATGTAGTATTCTGAAATACATAAATTATTTTGTTAGTCATGCAAATGCTACTATTAATGATCTATAAGTGCCATTTTGTTGTTTACCTCCATTGTGGAGGATACTTACATCAAAAAATTCCAGCTTAGAAGTGGTCTTTGCATATTTTTGCTTCACAATGCAATTTCCATATTTGCTTTTTTAAAAAAACTGAAATAACCAGTAATATTTATTTATTTCTTGACATATTGTGTATCACATGATCCCAAAATAATCTTTCAACCAAAAATCTTTCTTGAGCTGTCACATTACAAAAAAGAGAGTAAATATTTAAAAAGGCTCCTCCCCCTTCTCAAAAGAATTGAAACAAATAAAGAATTATATAATTGTATTTGAAATGTCTCATTAAACATGTCAACTTCATCTTTAGTTTTCTGCAAAAACTATGAACCCAGTTTTAGCAGGATTTTTACCAAATTCTGTTCAATTACATTTAAAGAAAATTAAAATACTGATACCTAAAATAGTCCTGCAACTCAGAACCGATTTTGGTTCATCTTTTACTTATAGAAAATGAAAACTGACGTGCAAATTTAAGTGTTAGGTTACATACGATGCAACAAAAATATGATGAAATAGCCTTTGTTTGTACCAGAGACACATGACCTTTCCAGGAAGAAAAAAAAACTTATCTGGGCTAATTCTATTACAAGATAACCTTAACAAAACATAAGGGTCATTTTTGCCGATAGGATGACAAACGTTTTAAAAAGTGATTCTCTCTAATCAATCATGCTCTGATCAAAATCTGAGGGGTACTGGGATATTTACACTGCATTATAAAGTATTGTTCATGTCTCATCCCTCTACAAGCAGCTTAGACTGAAATTCACACTGGGTTTCTCTGGGTCAAATAGTAAGCCCTTCCCATTATGAATAATTTCAAACTCATAAGTCACAATTCTAGACCTTGAGACATTTGTTCCCCATTGTTTCAATTTCATTCTTAATAATCTGTTCAAGATCCATTACCTGATATCCAAGAGAATCTCTGTCAAAAATGTAAATAGTGGCATTTTTTATCAGACGTATTACAAAAAAAGATTTTTTTAAAAATTGCTTTATTTGTCATTTGATTTGACATAAGTTTTAAAACAGCAGACAAATCTAAAACAGCAAACAGCAGGATGAATTTTCTCATGTCAACAATGATTAAAAATTGCTTTTCATACTGTTTCTACATTACCTTCATTTTTAGTTTACTTGTCATTTCAATGTCATTAATATTTGTTACAGCAACTCGGCTGAAAAATCTAAAAGAGCAACCTGCAGGAAGAAAATTTTTCAACAATGATTTCACAATAATAATTAAAAGTTTCTTCCTACTTTACCAAAACTTACTTTATAAAAATTTCATATTGAAGTTCTATTACATCAACATTTTTTACTGTCAATTACATTTATTTCATTTTACAATGTAACCAAACTTATCCAACTTATATTCACCTGGAAACCACTGTAAATTTTAGCATAATTTCGAGGGGAATCCATGTGTAAAATTCAAAACTTGCCTGTCATAATACTTTCAATAAATTACAAGGTAAGATATGCATTGGGGAGTCATTTTATACAGTATCTGAATAAAGTAAACTGAAATACTTTCATTCATTCATCATTTGACAAAATGACAAATTTACAGAAAAACCATCAGTGTCCCCACACGATACACTTGTTATACTGACATTCGAGAACCATCACTTCACCAATCGGAGTTGTTTACATTTCAGCAGGATGCTTGTTGAGGATGTCCGTAAGGGTGTTACGTATTTTTTACATGAAAAAGTAAGTTACGTGATATGCTACAAATTAAAAGAAATCTTTAAACGAGTAGCAAATAGACTTAAAATAAATGAGTTTATCTTTAATTACAAATACATGATGACCATTAAAAGGAAAGAAGTCAGCAAAGAACATCAGTATTTTCTTTGCACTCTTGAGATGATGATTTCTGACCAACTTCGAAATCAGCAACACGTAACTTTTATGGAGCGGAAGTGTCAGTCCATGTTACTTTGTGTATTTTTATTAAACAGCTGTAATGTTAAGCAACATAACTGAAATTATTTACCGATTTACCAAATTTACAAGCCTGAAATTAGACATAATATTGACATTTGCCAGTCTTTATGCAGTACATTTAACTTTTTTTGACCGACCTGTGTCCATCTCGTGTAACATTTACAGAATTGACAGCCATAGCTACATGATTCTCGTGTATTGTTAATTTAAGAGGATAGCACCTATATAAATTGTTTATGTACACAAACCTCATTAAACTGATGTGAAATAAAATTGCATTGCAAAATAAAAAAGATTGTTATAATCTGATAATTATTTATATTTTATCGACACAGTATGGATGAAACTTGGGGGGGGGGGGGATAAATGTAATGTGAATATAATGTTTAAGTGCTGTGTTAGTTTTCACTTAAATTATGAAATTTTTAAAAGACTTGTATTTATATAAAAACCATAAAGAATTAGATATTACATATACATTGTTTAATTCATTTATTTTATCATGTATTTGCAAGTTTCTGTGCATGTGATATTTAATGAAATGATAATTCAACACATTATAAATATAGGAATATATCAATACTTGAAAGTACAAATTATTAGTAAAATCTACCAAAATAGTTTCATACAACATACATATTTTCAAGTTAGTTTTTAATATTTCTCCATTACAAAGAATTAGTGAGATTTTCTAAAAAAAAGTGTTTAAGGGAAAGATTAAAACCGAATTATAGTATTCCTATTCATTGCTATTCATTCCACAATGTTAACATTATCTGTTCTGTTGAAAACTGCCACAATATCTTCCAATTTCAATGGATAAGATGACATTCTTACCTGGATCAAACGTACTCATGTGGATACAGAAATCGTTGGCAATCTGAATTTTAATTATATTACAAAGACCTATGTCTGACTACTGTTGTAAAAAGCATGCATGGCACAGTTACTGGCCTAAATTATAAGCTAACATTATTTTAAGAGCAGCATGACTCTACTGAATTTGTCTCAACATAAAATATGTAATTCATCACTCACTAAATGAGTTAATATCTACATGCCTAAAATGGTCATAAATCGAGATCTTTCTGTATATACTTATTTTAGCAGATTTAGACTAAATTAGGCCTACTTATTTTCTGCTTTTCATTTGCATAGAACTGATTTTTAAATATATTATTTTCTTTATTGCATACTTTTTTGGGTGCTCAAATATATGAATAACATATTCAAAAATGACAAATTCGGTGAATTTCTTTTGGATACAAAAATCCTCAAGTACCATCATCAGTATTCCAGCTTAGACAAATACAAAAGTAGTATGCTGGGGGTACTGAGGCTCAAATGGGGCACTATGGACCCATACGGGAGTTTAACGTGGTTGGGCCTCTATGGACCCGTTGGAGGCACTATTGGCCCAAAAGTGCCAAGATTTATAGGCCCAAAGGGGGCACTATGGACCCTTACGGGAATTTATCATAGCGGGGGTACTTGGGGTACAAAAGGAAATTTTAGCACGCCGTATGTAGTGACGAAGACAACGTCCTCTACCATCAAAAACTGGGTGGGGGTGTTTTGATAGTAGAGGACGTTGTCTTAGTCACTACATACGGGGGTCGTGTGTGTAGGACATGGCAATGATGGAAAATAATTAATCTTTCTTGTAAAATGGGTGGTCCTGATAAGGACCGTTGGAGGAGGATTATTATTTCCTCCAACATTGGGTAAAGAAACTTAGGAAGGTGGTGTGAGATCTTTTTTTCTTGGTTGGAAGTGTTGGTGAATCAGGTAGCCAGTCAGGATGTTTCATCCGCCTGAACTTATCCTGGATTTTCATCCAATTTAAATTCAGGCGTTGGAATTCCTTTTCTTTCCTGGCCTGTTCTTTCTTGGATCGTTCAAGAGCCCACAAGATCTTAATGTGGGTTACTTCCTTTTCTAAAACTTTCTTTAACAATACCTTCACCATGTGAAGGTTCACCTCTTCGCGCCTGACGTTACTGGTGGGTGGATAAATATAACAATCTTCCTGAACTCGGTTCAGGAAGTACTCCACCTCATCCAGTAAATCCAGGCTCTTCTTGATGAACCCCACACGGCAAGGGGTTGAGGAAGTTTTTTGTCTTTCCTCCACCAAGACATCAGTCACCAACCTTCTCGCTGATTTGAGAGCCGCTAGTTGACTGGTGACGTATGGCTTGGTGGCAGGATATCTCCACCAATACTCCAACCTTTCCATCAAGGACTCCACATCCACCATTCTATCCCAAGCTTCTTGTAACAATTCAACAGAGTTCATTCTTGTAGAGTGATAGTGTGAATGGCTCAACTGTGGAAAGCACCGCTTTTATATGCTAGAAGCGCGGACGTGAAGGAAAACATTCCCCTTTTTTTACAAAAAAAACCCATACAACACACCAATTTTTTTTATCAAACATACTTTATACAAGCATACCCACATTCATACATTTTTATATATGGCAATCATAGAAAATTAATCTTTTTTTTGAAAAATGGGTGGCCCTTAAAAGGACCTTTTTTTTTTTTGCTATAATTTTAGCAATGACATCTTTTGTTAGGTCTTCTTCTTATTCTTCTACTTCTTCTTACTTCTTCCCCATATAGCAGTACTCTTTTCAAACATCCTTGTCTTTCAATGTATATTCTTCTTTCCCAGTAGGCACTTGCATCAATTCTAGTGACTGCCCATGATGCTCTAACATACATGAGATAGTCAGGATTGAAGAGCATCCCTGACACAATGCTTGAAGCTTCTACTGTAGTCCACATGATTCTTCTTTTTTAGGTAAAGCTTTATGAGACAAGTGGGGGGTATATATACCTTACGATCGGATTGAAATGCATCGAAATCAACTACCAATCCCAATACGCGTTACAAGTGGGTCGGCTTTTCTTGAAATGGGAAGAGAGTAGGGGTATGACGTCATCTCGGGTATAATGGTGTCGTAGCGTTCGTAGGGCTTATTACTTTTTTCGACAACCTTCATGGAGACCGGAAAGACAAGTGTGTATTGGAGTGAGCCTTCAATGATTAATGCTGCTGCTGCTGCTGCTTTGATGAACTTCCGGCCGGAAGACTTTGATATAGATTTTCTAAATCAAAATTTTGAGACTACCACTACTACTGCTACTGTTGTTGCTACACCAGTGATGGATGAATTAAAAAAGAAACAACAGGAAGAGATGGAAATTTTTTTAAAGAAACAACGAGAGGATGAAGAAATGTTTCTTCTTCAGCAGCAGAAAGAAAAAGAAGGAGAGAGAAGAAGAAAAAGTGAGGAAGAAATCAGACAACAGTTAGAAGAGGAGGAGGAGAAGGAAACAGCAAAGGAAGGCGTCAGTCCTGGAGAAAAATCGGTGAGTCTTTTAGAAGAGATATTATATGAGTTAAAATGGTTGACAAACGCATATAAATATTCTTTAACTCAGCCAAAGCGAAAAAGGCCATCACGGGCTAAACATTCCAAATCTACCAGTTCTAGTGAGATGCCACCACCACCACAAACACCTCCAGTGACTACCACCATAAGCAAAACACCAGCAGTAGCAGCAGCATTAGCAGGATTTGGATTAAGTCGTGGTAAAGGACTACGACAATTGAATTTGATTATGTAAAAACTTCATAAGTTTGTTTTTAACAACAAGAAAAAAAAAACAAACACCCCAACGGTCCTTTTAAGGGCCCCCCAGATTTCTAGAAAAGAAATCAAATTGCCAAAAAATCAAGTAAAACTTAAAAAATCCCATTGTGTTGTATATAAGTGTGTGTGCGTGCGTGCATCTATACTCTAAAAGCAAAATAACACAAAATCACTTACTTTTTTCCAGTCTGGTGTATTCTGCCATTTTTTTTACAAAAAATAATTCACGAATAACATATAACACCACACTCCAAAAAAAAAAAAAAAAACAAAGTTCCTTTTTTTCACTGTCTGTCTCTTTTGTTTTTCTTGAATTTCTTCTTCATAGGAATCCTGATCGTCACAGGAATCATATTTTCCTTTTCTTCTTCATTCTCACTGTCTTCCATTCTTCTCACTCTCTTCTTACTTTTCTTGATGATATGTTCTTCTTCTTCTTCTAGGTTTGAAGATCCTTCTTCGGCTTCCTCCCTCTCCTCTGGTAGATTTTCTTCTTCTTCTTTCTGAGGGCACTCCGAAGACCAATGTCCTGGGCCTTTACAATGATAACAGATATCTTTTGTTTTGTCTCTCTTTTCTTTTTTTGGGTTTCGACGTTGTGGGCATTCTGGAGCCCAATGTCCTTTCTCTTGACAGATATAACAAGTATCTTGACTTTTATCTCTGATTTAATGTTGTCGTTGTGGACATTCTGGAGCCCAATGACCTTTCTCTTGACAGATATAACAAGTATCTTGACTTTTATCTCTCACTGTTCTTCCTTGGGCTAGATAATCCCAATTATACTCAGAACGATGTCCTTTCTTAGAGTATTGATTTTTTCTTCTTCTTGACTCTTCCATCTTTTACAGTTTGAAAGTTCAATCACCAAAGACTGATTCTGAAGGTACGAAGCTCTCTCTTTATATACTCTCCTCTCTCTATATAAAGGTACCTGGTTGAAAAAAACTGAATCAGTTTCAAAGTAAACTTTAAGATGAAAAGATCACGCCCAAACCATGAGAAACCAGAAGAACAAGAAGAAACAAAGAAGCCACGACGACGAAGACATTCCGTGCCACCTGAAACACCATTAGATGAATTACTTGCTCAAGTCCATGCCAGTGACTTCGAAGAGGAGATGAGTGAACCTGAAACCTTACCACCTTCAAAACCACCCAAAACAAAACCCACCACTACCAACACCAGAACCCCAGACCAAGAAACACAGTCTAGTACCTTGGCTCCTCCTGAAAATTGCTATCGAATTCGAGAGACTCAAAAAATTACCTCTCGAAAATTTAGAACCACTGCCTACACTCATACGGTTCACTTCAAAGACTTCAAGTCCGAAGTACCTCCCGAGAAAGCGGCGGGGTTCATTAGTGATTTGTGGAGTTCTGTGTTACAGAACTTGAAACAATAATGTGGAGCCAAAGAAGATGATCGCTTGAGACTGGCCATCCATCATGACAACTTGAAGAGTCCCGTTTGGATCGAGTTCAGTACCCCGGCAGAATTAACGCCAGACAAAGTCATGTCCAAAATAGAACATGTGCAACAATCCAATGACAAGTTTACCATCACCGATGGAAAGGCCACACTCTACATGACACACGTTGCTCCACCTCGAGGAAGTGGACGAAGCAGAAAGCCGTTATTGGTGGACGATCTTCGTACTACCAAACGTAGTATCGTCCAAATTGACAATACTCAAGACCAAATGTGCTTGACCCGAGCTATCGTGGTGGGGCGTACGCTTGCCAACAAGAACGAGAGTAAAGAATGGAAAAAAACCGGGAAGAACATTCGACGATCGCAAAGACCACAACAACGAAAAGGAGCAGAACTCCTGTTGCAACAAGCTGGGATCCCTAAAGAGACCGTGTGTGGTATTTCTCAAATGCAGAAACTTCAAGATGTTTTGGCTCCTCACTATACTTTGAAAGTTCACCCTCAAGAAGTGCGCGGAGATATGGTGTTTCGAGGCCCCGATTTCCCTGATGGAAAATACATTCACCTCTATCACAATCAAGAACATTTTGATACCATCACTAGTATTACCGGATTTTTGGGATACTCTTACTACTGTGAGAAATGCAACTATGGGTTTAATAGTCGAGAGCAACACATTCATTTTGGTCAGAGATGTCGGGGTTGTTTAGCAGACCAACCATGCCTTCCTGAACAACAACAAAATCACGTTCATTGTGAAACCTGTCGACGAAGTTTTGTCAGTCCCTCTTGTCACGAGCAGCATCGCAAGACACAAGGTCACCAACAAAAATGTGCTTGCGACTTATTGAAATTGTGTTCTACGTGTGGACAACTAATTCGAACCAACAATACCAAGAGACACGTTTGTGCTGGCAAGAAAAAATGTTCTATTCGTCACCAGATCGTCGATTTTGATCATCGATGTTTTATTCAAAAGTTTGACAAGACAGAGAAAAAAGAAATAAAGAAGAAGAAGAACAAGAAACAAGTAGATTTCATCTTTTTTTATTTTGAATGCATGCAAGAAACGTGCATTCACATTCCAAATTTCTGTGTGGCGCATCGGGCTTGTGATCAGTGTATTCAAGAATCGATTCATTTTCACTGTCCTCATTGTAGTCGAATTCCAGGAGGACGTGAAAAAATCTTTCGTGGAGTTAACACTTTGTCCGAGTTTGCTGAATGGGTTTTAGACCCTACCACCCACGACAGTTGGAGCGAAGAAGACATTCAACGTTATGGAGATTGTCATCGGTATGCCACCGTCATAGCTCACAATTTTTCGGGATACGATGGGCAGTGTTTACTCAATTATTATTTGAACCATGGCACCGAACGTCCTGAAGTCACCATGAACGGAAAAAAGCTCATCTACATGAAAGTAGGACAAGTTCAGTTTAAAGATTCTATGAGTTATTTAGCCATGCCTTTGAGTCGCATGCCAAAAACGTTTGGCATGACAGAAATGGCTAAAGGCTACTTTTCTCACTTCTTTAACACGGAAGCTAATCAACATGCTGTCCTACCTCATTTGCCTGGCCTTCATGATTACGACCCCGACGGAATGCGCCCCGAACAGCGAGAAGCTTTTCACACTTGGTACCGCGCTCACAAAACCGATCCATTTGACTTTCAAGAAGAGATGCTCAAATATTGTCGATCTGATGTGGATATTTTAAGACGTTGTTGTGGAAAGTTTCGAGAGTTATTTCTCGATCACGGAGAGGTCGATCCTTTAAAAGATGCAGCCACCTTACCTAAAGCCTGTTCCTTAGTCTACAGGCAAAATTTCATGCCCGAGAACCAACTGGCCATCATCGACTCCAACACGTCTCTCTTTGCTAGTCGTCAATATTCGGTCAAATCTTTACGTTGGTTTCATTACTTGTGTGAAAAAGAAGACAAATGGATACAACATGCTAGAAACGGAGGAGGAGAAAAGAAGATTGGAGGTTATTCCGTGGATGGATTTGATTTAGAAAACCCGCACACGGTATACGAGTTTCAGGGTTGTTTGTTTCACGGATGCCCTACTTGTTATCCTGATCGAGAGATGAAAGGCCCTTATTCAGATTCTACCATGGAACAGTTATACGAACAGACTTGCCAACGACGCCTCAAGTTAGAAAGTCAAGGATACCAAGTGGTAGAAATGTGGGAGCACGAGTACGATCGACGTTTGAAAACCGATCCTGAATTTAAGAACATTACCCAAAGTTACGACGCGGTCGAAATCGAACCTTTAGATCCGCGCCACAGTTTATTTGGAGGACGAACCAATGCCACTCGCTTGCTGTACGACGTGAATGAATCCCAAGGAGAAGAAATCAAATACATCGACGTCTGTTCTTTGTATCCTTGGGTGTGTAAATATGCTCGTTTTCCCACCGGTCACCCTGAAATTTTGACAGAACACATTGACGTGGAACACATTCGTCAATACGAAGGATTAATTAAATGTAAAGTCTTACCTCCGACCCACTTGTGCCATCCCATCTTGCCTCACCATTGTCAAGGAAAACTGATGTTTCCTTTATGCCGGACGTGTGCCGAAACGTGCAACCAAGATCAGCCCTGTCACCACACGAAGGAAGAACGGTCTTTGACAGGAACGTGGGTTAGCGCCGAATTGTTTCGGGCACTGGATCGTGGATACCGTTTGTTGAAAGTATACGAAATCTGGCACTTTCCAACTACAGCCGAATACCAAAAGGACGACGCCACCAATCATCCAGGCATTTTCTCTGGGTACGTCAATCAGTTTTTAAAACTGAAACAAGAAGCTAGTGGTTATCCTTCGTGGTGTCAGACTCCCGAAGACCAAGAACGATTCAAAGAAGAGTACCGTGACATCGAAGGCATCACTTTGGAAGAGGTGGAAAAAAATGAAGGAAAAAGATCGTTTGCCAAAGTGATGCTCAATTGCTTGTGGGGAAAAATGGCTCAACGTACGATCTTACCCAAAACGGAATACGTCACCGATCCTTATCGTTACTTTCAACTGGTGGACGACAAAAGTATACTAGTCAAACACGTCGAAATCGTCCGCGATGATTTAATCATAGTCAATTTCGAAGAAGAACCCAAGTTTGTCAAACCTGACAAGTTTAGCAACGTAGTCATTGCCGCTTACGTGACCGCTCATGCTCGTTTGAAATTGTACGACGAAGCGTTAGAAGTCTTGGGAGATCGTGTCCTGTACTTTGATACTGACAGTTGCATCTACATTCATCGACCCGGTTGCCCACACCCTACCATTCAAGGCGATCGTTTAGGAGCCTGGACAGACGAGCACCCTCAAGACACCATTCTGAGTTTTGCCAGTGGTGGCCCTAAAAATTATGGGTACCGATACCGAGACCCGCAAGGTTAACTTCACACCTCCTGTAAAGTCAAAGGATTGACTCTCAACTATCGAACTAACCAAGTGGTGAACTTTGAGGTTTTAAAAAATGCTTTACTGTCTGGACAAGTGGAAGACTTTCAAGTACCCACGTTAGAACCTCACAAGATTGTACGCCTACCTAATCATCAAATCGTTACTCGACCTGTACAAAAAGTGTACCGCATCGTGTGCCAAAAACGAGTGAGACTTCCAGATCACACGACTTTACCTTACGGACACGCTGATTTGGAGTATAAAAAAAGGAAACCCTCTTGAACAGAAAAAAAAGACAACACCAAGATGACTTCAACATTTGCCTTGCCTGACTATTGTGGGTGTACCAGTCGCTTGAAGACGTTCAAAAATTGGCCTAAACACATGCCTGACTATTGGTATTGTCCTCATCGATGGAGCACATTCAAAAAAGGAAAAAATGGATTACCTACTTCCCACTCTTTAGCCAGAGCAGGATTTGTTTACTTTGGACAGGGAACCAAAGTACAGTGTTTTAGTTGTGGTGTCACTATACGTATGGATTGTAAGAAATCAGCTCTCCTGGAACATGTCAGATGGTCACCAAACTGTGTTTTCCTTTCTTTAGCGTTTCCACGGATCACATTACAATACTTTTCGGATGGTACAGTCGACATGTATAAAAAAGGAACCCCTTCCAAGCCTAACCCTTCATTCTGACTTTCAACGTTAACCAAGCAAGAAGATGAGTCACGACTTGGAGTGTGATGCAGTACCATGGGATGAGACGGATTCTGTACGGTTTGGCATTCCCGATTCACACGTTCAAACGGATTCCGTATGTTGTAACATCTTGGATTCAGGACCCTCTGGAAGTCTCACTCATCGACAACCCTCTAAAGAGGCAGTACGCCCTTTTTGCTTTAGTGGAAATACTAAAGGAACCTGTATTGACCATAACGACAACAAGGGAATAGGTATTGGTCAATATTCGCATGTCAGAATACCTGTGACTTTACCTGGTTATTCCAAGTATGAAAGTCGACTCGAGTCATTCAAAGACAAGTGGCCAAAATATCTACAAGGACCTAAACCCGAAGCTTTAGCCAGATCTGGATTTAAATACGTGGGAGAAGGAGATAAAGTTCAATGTTTCAGTTGTGGTGTGAAACTTAACCAATGGGAGCCTACCGACTCAGCTTACATTGAACATGCCAGATGGTCTCCGCACTGTCAGTTCTTACCTTTAGTGGCCTTAGAAGAGTACGGGTACGATGAGCCAGATGCCAAACAGAGGAAGAAGAAATAGTTTTTTAAAAAAATTCCATGTCGGAGGAGAATACTTCTTTAGAAGAATACATTGCTGGTTTACCTTTGGAGTTGCGAGAACGCATTTATCAGTATTTTGTCACTATCAAACCTAGTTTAGAAGATCGCATTCGTGTTTTACCTTTGGAGGTACGAGAACGTATTTACAAAGAATTTGTCAAGATTCAAGTGAAACGTAAAGAACAGTTACATCCTTTACGACACAAACATTTTAACCATTGGTATTTGAATGTGATAAGACATTTGATTTGGGCTAAGATATTCAAATGGTCAGACATTCATGAAAAACTACAGGACACTTTTAAGAAATTGGAGGGTACCACCTACAATGTGGCAGTGGAATATAGAATTCGATGGAATGAAGTGAAGGAAAAAAATGTGACCAACAGACAAGAATTCCAAAAACTGTTACAAGAACTGTCACCTCAAGACAAATCGCCTTAACGTCGTTTAAAATTAGATAGAATAATCACTAATACTTTTTTGGGATTTGAATTACCTACCGATTCCATTTGGTTGGTATGTGAGTATTTTGTCACCAAGAAGACGGTCTCTTTAGAAGACCCCATTTGTAATGTGAAACTTCACTCCCCTTTGAAGTTGCAAGTTACCAGGGGCCTTAAAAGAGTATGAGTACAATGAGTCCAATGTTATGCCTCTACAAAAGTTGAAGAAGTAAAAAAAAGCCATGTCGGAGAAGGATACTACTTTACAATGGTACATTGGCGGTTTACCATTAGAGTTGCAAGAACTCATTTTTCAGTATATACCAAGCTTAAAAGATCGTATTCGTGACTTACCTTTGAAGTTGCGAAAACGCATTTACGATGAGTTTGTCCAGATTCGAGTGAAACGTAAACTTCAATTCATTCCTCGATTTGCGTACTACCGTGACTTTCTACATATCAGAAGTCTGATTTTGAAGAAAAACTATCACGAGTATCGTGAAGAATACAAAAGAGAGTTACTTCTTTCCAAGTCGGAAACTTTACCAGAGTAAATTCGTGGCTTGCCTTTGGAAGTGAGCCAAATGATTTACCAAGAGTTTGTCAAGATCCAAGTGAAACGTAAACTCAAAGTCATTTCTCGAGCTGTACACTATGCTCTCTTGCAAAGTCATAGAAGACTGATTCTGGGAAACGTCTATTGCAATAGCTACGTTCACGGAGACTTTCTCAAAAGGTACCAACCTTGGGAGCCTGACTATAAAAGCATGCCACCCAAGATAAGTACCTTAGCCATCGACCCGTATCATGTACCGGTATGTCTGGGCTCTACTCGTCACTCGTGAAACGAATTCCGTGGAAGGAAGTCAACGATCGTGTTCAGACTTTAGAGGATTATAAAGACTTGATACAAGAACTGTTTCCATTGAATTTTGGACGCTATGCAGTGTGTGTCTTAGTGACTGCTTATCTTGGAATTCGTTTTCCAAGACATTCGTTGTGGAATATTTTTGAGGACAAGTGTTTACCTTGGATTATTTTGGAGGACCCGTGGTTGTTTTGGACTCATTTGTTGAGTTCAAAAAAACAATATGACCCTTTGTTCTTCTTCGGACTTAGTAGAAGAAGAAGACTATAAAAACTTGATTTTATCAGTACACGAAAGACAAATTGTACTTAAAGCGTTGAGAGTGGTAATGAAAATCAGTGTGGAACCTCCATGTGAAGAAGACATTCGTCACACTTTATCTGTCTATAAAACATTTTAAGAAGTGTGTATTGCTAGTGAGTTACACCAACAACTTTTCAATTGGAAAGATGTACGGCCCTGGAGAAACCTTGGTTTCCAATCTTGGCTACAAGAAGTGGCTCAGTTTGCCAAAGATTTGGCAACATGTCCATAAGGGTTCAAAAGTGAAAAAATGGGAACCTCAATGGGAAACCCTTAAAGAAGAAAAAGAAGAACCTGACACCACAGAAAAAGATGGCCACACCACCGTTGTCCAAATATCACTACCTCTTGAGGAACACAACCCTTCCTTACCGCTGCCGTCAGAGCATTCTTCTACCAAAACAAAGACGACCAGAAGAATACCACCCCAAGCAGTGCCTACGCCTTCCATTTTTTCTAGGACACGAAAATATTGTTGTACATTGACTTGTTTATATGACACTTTGATTGTTTCAGTGCGAGCCTTAATTGTGTACCTGATGATTTTACTTTGCTATTTTATCACTCGTTGGCTTTAATGACTTGTAAAATATGTTTTTTTTTTGTTGTGTTGGTTGTTTGTTTGTTTTTAAAAAAAAAAAAAAAATAAACGTGTATGAAACATATAAAATGTCTTGGGTCTTTTGTCTTCTTCTCAAAAATCTTCTTACCTCAGTCATGGCTACATCATCTTCTTCTTCTGCCTCGTCTACCTCGTCTACCTCCTCTTCTGTGGTTAAAGTGATTGACGAAAAGTTAGATCGTCAAAGTTGGAATGCTTTGTATCTGCGCCATCCATTTAACATGTTGATTGCTGGACCGAGTGGTTCAGGTAAAACCGAATTTGTCAAACGTTTGATCGAACAAAAAGCTGATTTGTTCAATAGTCCACCTCAACGTATCGTGTGGTGTTACAAAGAGTGGCAATCGTCTTACACGTTATTGAAAGAAAGCCAAGGAGAATCCATTTCATTTGTGGATGGTATTCCTCACGAAGACGATGGAATCGTGTCTGACGTAAGTCAAACCCATTTGGTTATTTTTGATGACATGTTAGGAGAAGACGAAGAAGAAATTAAACTTTGGTTTACACGAAAAGGGCACCATCGTAATGCTAGTATTGTCTACATTACTCAAAATTTATTTCAACAAAGTAAAGCCCATCGTACTATTGGTCTGAACGCCCATTACGTGGTCTTGTTTAAAAGCCCCAGAGACAAATCTCAAGTACAAGTGTTAGCCAAACAGTTAGGGGATCCTTGGCTCAATTATGCGTACGACGATGCCACTCAAAACCCCTCACGAGTATTTACTCATCGACTTAAAACCCACCACTCCTGACTATTTGAGATTTCGTGCCCAATTGTTTCACCCTTGGGGTCAAGAAGGTGGTCCTGTCATTTACACGTCCCCTTCAGCCAATTTTTTTAAAAAACTATAAAAACAACCACCACGTCATTTCTGTCTCACACTCTTTTGAGATGACTTCCTTTCAAGCTCATCCTTCGGCTAAATTTGATTCGTGCCTTGTATGGTATCAGTCCGTGAAAAAAATGCACAAGTCCGTGCTCATTTGTTAGAAGCGAGTCTTAAAGAAGTGTTACGATGGTTTACTTTGACGGAACGTCAATTACTTCAAGGCATCATTCACATCCCTCATCAAACTCAACGTTTTTTTCAAAAACATAAAGGGGGCATTGTCACAACTAGCCGATCCTAGAATCGATTCACGGACTAAAAAACAAATCATTTTAACCCCTGGTGGAAGTGGTTCTTTAGGAGGGGTCATGATTCGTTCCCTTTTGAAATGGGATCCTAATGCCCAAACCAAAACACCTAAAAAGAAGAAAAGTCCAAAGAAGAAAACCACCAAGAAAAAGAAGAAAGTCACCCACCAGAAAAAGAAAAGTCGTGCTAAGAAGAAGAAAACAACACCACTACCACCACTAGCACCCGCCGTAAGAGAGGTACTGCGGCCAGGACGCAAACGTACACCCGCAAAACACCATCACAACAGTCCCCAATGATGACGAGGTCTCCTTTTGCGTCCACTTCATCATCATTGTCTTCTTCACTACCCTTTACGCCGATGCCTGTCAAACCAGACTTAAGATTCGTGTTTCCTAATTTGATGCAAAAATGGAAACCTATTTCGAAAGTCACCCCTTCGGGACCCTCGACTTCAGCTGATTTGGCCATGGCAGCAGCAACCAACAAAGTACTATCCCCTAAAACCAAAGTCCAAGAAAGAACTGGCATCTTACAAGGTTTAGTGGATTTATCCAAAGAAGAATTGAGACGATTTAGTCCTTTGAAAACACCTCAACGTCGAGTGAGGCCTGTCATGAAGATGGTACGTCGTGCAGACAAGCAGTGGAGACGTGTTCCAGTATAAAATAGAAGGGTACCCTGCCAGAGACTTCAGACTTACTCCTCACCTCTAAGATGGCTCCCAAAACGTGCACACCACGAACCACCTCCACCAAAAAAAGAAGAAAAGTAAAACCACCAAAAAAGGACGACTTTCCACCTCGTCTGACCAAACATTGGGATGTCTTGTCTGTCTTGACCAAATCCAATCCTCCCATGCGAAAACAACTCATTCAAACAGCCCCAAAAAGAAATCATCGATATCGTGTGTGAATGTTGTTTGAACGTTTTGAAAGGAACGGTACCTTTGTCCAAGATACAAAAACAAAAATTAGGGAAACATCGGAACGTTCTTCGTCAAATGGTGGAAAAAGAAAATACCTCTTTCAACAAAAGAAAAAAAATGTTGGTGCAACGAGGAGGATTTCTACCTATGTTGATAGGACCGTTGTTAAAAAAGCTCCTTTGTTAGGAAACGATTGCTGGACCGCTTTTAGGAGGTGTCATGCGATAACCAAAAAAAAGAAGATAAAAAGGACCACCCTTCTCGAAAAGACCACACCTTTTTGGTACCTTTGGATTGAAATGGAAGGACGAAAACTGACTTTAGTACCTTACAAACGATGGATGGAATTTCATCGTTGGAACGAACAACGGATACCTCATTTACCACCCAATCCTAATCTCAACGAGATGTCTCAGTTACAACAAGAATTACAAACCCTGATGGAACGAAGCAATTTGTCAGAAACAGAAAAATCGCAACGGTACGGTCAACTTTTACAACGTCTACAACTCTTTCGCCAAAAAGCAGTCGACGAAACAGCTCCACCCACTCTGAGAGATTTTAAGGCCCTGATGAAAAGCGAACCTAAAGTGGCTGCCACTAAAACAGACACCGGCACAGGAATGACAGTAAAAAAAGAAAAAGAAGAAGAAGAAGAAGAATTACCAACCTCCACCTACTCTTAAATGAACAAAAAGTTAGCCACACCGGGTTGGATAAAAACCGATGTTGTCCACCCCATTACCCTCAGAAAAGAAAAAGAAAGAAGTGAAGTCAGAAGTCAAAACAGAACCAATGACCCCTGTTCAAACCACATTTTCTTCTTTTACACCAGTGGCACGTCGGACACGTAAACAATCCAAAAAGATACCCCACGAAGAAAAGAGCATTGGTACTTGGTTGACTATTCTTGAGGGAATCATGGAGAAAACTTTTAGCCACCATTTATTACAATCCTGGTCATGCTGCTGGCTACGGAGGAGTTCAAAAATTATATCGAGCTGCTAAAAGTAAATGAAAAGTGTACGTTTACCCGAAGTACGACGATGGTTACAAGAACAAATCGACGTACACGTTACACAAACCATTCGACGTAAAATTTTCTAGAAGTACAACTCAAGTGGAAGGCATCGATCATCAATGGCAAGCCGATTTAGCCGACGTCTCTCATTTAGCCACTTACAATCGTGGTCACAAATATTTGTTTTGTGTCATCGACGTGTTTTCCCAAATTTGCTTGGGTCGTGCCTTTGACCTCTAAAAGCAGTACCGAATTGGTATGTGCCTTAAAATTGGTCTTGAAACAAAGTGGACGCCAACCTTTACGATGGCAAACTGACAAAGGCACCGAATTTCTAAACCAAGCTTTTCAAAAAGAATTGAAACAAAGACAAATTCATTTTTTTTACCACCGAAAATCCTGAAACCAAAGCCAGTATCGTGGAACGTTTTCAAAGAACTTTGAAAGAACGCATGTGGAAATATTTTACACATCAACACTACTCTCAAGTACATCAACGTGTTACCCCGTTTGGTCAAAGCGTACAATCAATCGTACCATCGTAGCATCGGATGTGCCCCCGAAGAGGTCAGCCCTGAAAACGAAGTGACCGTGTTTGATAAATTGTTTGGTTCACCCCTAGAAAAAAAAGAAGAAGAAAACCTTGTTGGAGTTAAAGACGGGAGATTGGGTTCGCATCGGAAAAACCAAACGTACTTTTGACAAAGGTTATTTACCCAACTGGACCACCGAATTGTTTCGTGTCACTACCCCCGTCCGTGGTCGTGATCCTCCCGTCTATAAATTGGAAGTCATGCACGGTGAAGTACTCAAAGGAACATTTTACTTGCCTGAGTTACAACGAGTGACCAAAAAAGAAGACGACTTGTACGACATCGAAAGCATTCTCGAACAAAGAACACGCAAAGTAGGCAAACGACGAGTAGAAGAAGTCAAAGTACGTTGGAAAGGATATCCATCCTAGTTTTGATTCTTGGATTGCTGCTTCCCAAGTCGTCGACTATAAAAAGAAAAAGAAGTAAACCCAACAACATGCCATTCTACACAGAAACCACGACGTCAACGACTCCTTCGCAGAGTTCTTCTCTTCAAGAATTACAAAAACAACCGCTTTGGGTGTGTTGCGGAGAACGTGTACCTAAAAATCAAATCGTCTTTTTCTGCCAAATTTTTGTTGTGTATTGTGTCATCGGAGCAGCTATTGCCAATTTGAGTTTGCAACAAGGAGACAAACAATTGTGGACCATTTTACTCAGCAGTTGCATCGGTTATCTTTTACCCAGTCCCTCTTTGAAATTTAAGACGACGACGGACAATAGTCACCACCACGGGAGGAGTACGACCAACGCCAGTCCACCTTCTTCGTCCAGTCACCACAATACCAATTCTCTTTTAGAACCCTTTGAACATCATTCTTCTGTCCACTTGAGTGACTCCTCGGAGACCAGAACCACTTTGGAACTATGAATGACCAATTTTATTTAACTTTGCCTAGTGACAGTTCCATGAATGTGTTTCCAACAACACTTTATGTTGTTTCACGGCCAAATTACCTCAATCCATTCAATTGGATCACGATGCTCATTGTCAAGTGGCTTTGGTAGAAATCATTCATCCTACACAAATTCAAACATCGACGATGGTCAAAACACTTTCATCGTGGAAATCTTGAACAAGGGAGTGAATGATGAGTTGGAGAAAATTCAACCTGGCCTTGAGCATTCCAGAAAGGTATTCTTCACGAAGACCACTCCTCCCTTTGCGAGCCATACCATGAGAATTCCTAAGGGGTATTATTTTAGTGCTAAACATTTGTTGGACACCATTAACGCCATCTTCTTAGCTCAATTTGGCAAAGCCTTGGAAAAAACCCAAAGAGGGGTACGAATCGATTACCATGATGTGGCACCGCCGTTTCATCTTGGCAATTTTTCAAAGAGAATGGGGAACTCATTGACGACAAAAAAGACAAACACTTACCACGAGCAGGACAGAAAATTCATGACCATTGAATTTTCTCCTGGGTTGTATGTATTTTGGGTGGAAATAAAAAGTATACTAATAAAAAAGTCGCAAGCAACGTAGAATTCGGTGAGGCTTTTCGCACCCCTATCGAATTGAACGTGGGACTAAATTTAATGTTTGTGTACTCTGATGGGTGGAGTATAACGTGGTGGGCCACACAGCTGCTCCCTTACTGAGAGTCATTCCTTTGAAAGTGGATACTGCTGCTGGTGCGTACGAAGAAGGTGGAAACACGTTTCACGTTCACCGTGAATTTGGACATCCTCATTATCTTCCAGTCAGTAAATCGTATTTTGACAGTGTCTACATTAGTATAAAAGGAGATTTGGGACAAGATGTACCATTCATTGACAAAGGAAAAGTCACGGTGAAACTACATTTTCGAAAAAAGGTTCTCTAACGTCTTGTAACATCCCAAAAAAATTGTATCCAGTGTACCGATCAGTGGCTCGACAACGAGGACATGGTTTAGGAGATTATGTTAAGAATCAGCTTTTCGGACGGTAGCTCCTATTTTGAAACCGATGGTGTCTCGAGGATTTCATTGCCTTAAAAGATGCGCTTTGACGCAAGGAAAAGGATTTTTTGCAAAATGTCCTCATTGACAAACAAAATCCTAAAGAAGCCTTTATGAGGAGCAGGCAAAAATGTGTTGATGAACACTGGCAAAGATCTTTTAGGTCTCCGAGAAAATCCTATAAATACGCTTCACGCTACAAGGCTCTGCAATTACTTCACAGCAAGGACAAGGTAGAAAGAGACGACGACAACATCGAAATCCTTTCAAAGTTCAAAAAAGAACACACGGTAGTTCCAAAAAGAATAAGAAAAGAAGAAGAACCATCAGAGAATTAGACGTGTTTGATTATTAACTGTGAAAATGATGCACCGAGATTCTTGCGAATGTATCAAGTCAGAACTGGATATGTTTACCATGCCTCCCACCATGATGACGATGCAAGAATCCCAATGGGTAGAATTTCATCCTGTATCGTCTTTGTCGGATTCAGCTCCTATCGAATTTGAAATCAAAGGACAAACCGAAGATTACATCGATCTGAATGACAGCTACTTGTTCCTGAAACTCAAAGTGATCAAAAACGGCGGACAGCAGCCTTCCTGATGGTAATTCCAGAGTAGCTCCAGTCAATAATTTCATGCATTCCTTGTTCAGTGGAATAGATTTGTACTTGAATAACAAACTGGTCAGCAGCAGTTTGGATACTTACCCTTACCGTGCTTACTTGGAAAATCTCTTGACGTATGGAAAAGAAGCCAGAACACTCATTTGGATGCTTCAGTGGTCTGGAAACCTGACACCGCAGGAGAGAATACATTCAACCGACACAGAGGTGTCAGTACCGGCGAGGGTTGAGAAGGCTGCTGATTGGTACTGCAACTGGAAATATAACTCCAGCAGAACCGCACAATGTGGAATTTAACGACCGTCGAAAGAAAATCAGAGGGCACAGTTTAGAATTGATGGACTCGTTTTGCATTTGGACATGTGGTTGCAAGACAAGATTTGTTGAACGGAGTAGATGTACGTCTGAGACTGAATCGTAGTAGTGCCGCTTTTCCATTTGATGGCTAATGCTAACGAGTGGAAAACTGTCATCCAAGAAGCCAAACTTTACGTGCGACGTGTGGAAGTCTTACCAAAAGTGGCCAACGACATCAGTCAAACCTTGAGCAGAACCACTGCTAAGTATCCTGTGCCGACGCGTGGCGTGGAAGTGAAAACCTTTTACTGCAAGCCGCTGGACTCCGACTCATAGTCGAAGATCACATCTTCCAGAGACAGCTCCCCAAACGTTTGATCATTGGTATGGTCAGAAATTCAGCCTTCAACGGTAGTCCACGATCAGAATCCGTTGCAGTTTCAGCACTTTAACGTCCTCCAAGATAGAAGGTCAGTCGAGATGGCAAGACCTTGTGTACCAGACCTTTTGAACCTGACTTTGGCGTCAACGTAAAAAATTCTCTACGATCTTACTTGACCCTGTATGAAGAGCCCACAGGACAGTTAGGACACAACAGTAGCCACGGTATTTCGTACGACGATTATGCAGGAGGGTATGCCTTGTGGGGATTTGATTTCACTCCGGGACCAAGGCAGCGATTGACGGACATTTCCACCCTATAAAATCGAGTGGAAGTTCAGTTTACAAATCCTCTACCTGAGACAGTGAAACGTCGTCTTGTTTGCAGAATTTGATATATACTCATAGAGATCAACAGTTGAGAGAGAAGTAATTCTAGAATATTAGAAGAAAAGAAAGATGCAGCAAGAAGAAGAACTTATGGAAATAGATGAGGGATTTTGTGAAGTGATCAACAGTCACAAAACTACCACAAAGGATGATGATGATGAAGTCATTCAATTCAGTACTCGAATAGAAGAAAACAATTCAGTTCCTGTGTTTAATGGATTTATGGTGCTTCTCGATGGCCAGAACAAGAAAAACACAGTTAGTGTCCTGTTATACTCAGGGAATTGGACTGCAAAAATTAACAGTCTGATTAAAGAACAATGATATGGATGTCAAAACGATCATCCCAGTCTCAGATACAACACGACAAATGTATGTGATGATGAAGGTGAAGAAAAATTGGATGAATATTTGGAAACGGCCACCTGGAAAACAAATCTCAGATGAACACGTGTTGAAACAGTGGTATAAAGTCTTGCAGACTTCTTCTTTTCCTCCATTGAAACAGAGTGCAGAGCCTATTTCCGACGTGAATATTCCTGGAATTACAAGGACAGATCAATTCAAGCATAAGTCAGGTGTGAATTTGTGAACCTGATTATTTCCATTGAAGACAAAAAAATGAAGAAGAAGAAAAAAATGCGATACTAGAGAACTTTATTACCTATTGACTCGCAGTAGTTCCTACACTTCCTCTTGGAATCCTGTGGTATGTGCCTATAGATGAAACTACCTCATCGTAACCGAAAGACGTTCATGCCTATGGTCATCAATACCGGACGACAGTCATCTACCAGGATACCATTGGGTCTTGCCGTGTATTTTCCCAACGCTCACTGTGTGGAATATTTTGATTCGTATGGATTACCTCTCCTTTGGAAACACGGACATCATCGACTTTATGAGAAGAAATGCCGTTCTCGATTCGATTCAATAATGTTCGATTACAAGGATCGGATTCCATGGTGTGTGGGACAATATTGTGTAACATTTCTCTTCATCACCTGCAGTCTTGATATTCCTTAGAACATTTACTGACTTGGTTTAATAGTGACTATGCTAGAAACGATGCTAAAGTAAAAGATGGTTTTGTGAAGATTATGATCTATCTCTTGTCTTTTAGCTCACAAGCGTAATGTCAATCAGAAATGATGTCGATGTAGAAAGGTGGAGGTTTAGTTTACCACCCCCCCAACGTTGTCAACCTTGTAAATATGTTCCTGTTTCAAAAATTTTATTGTTAAATTGTTAGTATGTTTATGTTAGAATAATTATTGTTGATTATTAAAAAAATGGTTATTGTTGGAAAAAATGGTGTTGTGTGGTTTTTTTTATTGAATTTGAAAAAAAAAATAATTATGTTGCTCTTCTCTCTTTCTATCGATCTAAAAAAAACTTACTTCTTTTCCTCTATCTGTGATCTCACTGTCGCTCTGAACCACCTACCATGTTTTCCATCGCGTACGCGCGTTAAGCATATTAAAGCGGTGCGTTTGGCCAGTGTAGTCATTCTCGTTGACTCGTCAAGATCTCAACCGTTCCAAAAAGAAGATGGCAGCAGCCAATGATTACAAAGCTGAATGAAGCTCCTGCTGGTAAACATTCAGAGGGTGAAGAATCATTTGATGGAAACCCAGCCGGACTGAGAAAGACGATGACGTTCATTCAAATGGCGCCGATGATCTAGTAGAAGAGGTCCTAGCAGAGAAGAAATACTTCTGGATACGAACCGTGAATGGGAGGTGGGACAACGACTACAGCAGCAGCTAGCAGCAGCAGCAGTAACAACAAAGACAACAACAACAACCAGCAACACACACTTATGCAGTCTAAACAAACTACCTGTCGGAGAAGAAGTAAGTTGCAAAGATTGACTGTGAAGAATTTGCCTTCTCTTTCACCGAAAGAGACCTGCCTGTCTTTAAGCTGTGGACCCATTGCTAAACGTTGGCCCGCCCTGCTGGAGCTGCTACCACTGCTGCTACTTCACCCTAAGAAGTTAAAAAAACAAACATAACTTCTTAACTCAACGGTCCTTTTAAGGCCCCACCCCAATCTCTAGAAAAGATTACTACTCTCAAATTGCCATATATATATATGTATATATATATATATATATATATATATATATATATATATATATATGTGTGTGTGTGTTTTATATGCTTGTATGTTTGTGATAGTCCACCCAACAAAAAAACCCTTTTCCCTTGTATGTGTGTGTTGAATATAAAAATTTTTTAAAAAAGTAAAAAAATGGTTGTGTGGTGTGTGAAAGTTTGATATAAAAAAATATATAAAAAATGGATTGTATGTTTGTGGAGTGTGTTTTGGTTTATAAAAATTTTAAAAAAAAAATGGATTGTATGTTTGTGGTGTATGTTTGGTTTATAAATAAAATATGGATGGTATGGTGTGTGTTTGATTTTTTTTATCAAAAGTAGTTTCTTTTAGGTCCGCGCTTTTAGAGTTAAGGGGTGACGGAGTGCAAAAATCCGCGAAGCCTAGAATGACGTCAAACGAATGACGTCAGACGCGGGGTAGTGGGGTGATGGTTTTTTTTGTTTTTAGGTGTAAGGGATGTTTTCCTTCACGTCCGCGCTTCTAGTATATTAAAACAACACCTTCACACTTGAGCTATCCCATTTTTATTCAATAGAATGAATAACGTAGAAATAGTGAGACAAGTTAGAGTTCATTTAGAGGTGGCGTGGCACCTCCTCCAAGACTTGGAGAAGAAGGAGAAAGAGGAGAGGGAAAAGAAAATCCCTATCAAACCCCACCGGATGATGGAGGAGCAGGACACCAATAAAGAAAATTGGGATCCAGAAACAATAACCATCCTCCCTTTATACTAAACAACAAGCGCTGCAGAATGAGCTTCAAAACATGGGAGGGGGAACTGTCCTGCGTGCAGGGCAAAACCTGGGAGGTGCCCACACCTCCTCTAAATGAACTCTTCAACAAATCCAACGGTCCTTATCAGGACCACCCATTTTACAAGAAAGATTAATTATTTTCCATCATTGCCATGTTCTACACACACGAACCCCGTATGTAGTGACGAAGACAACGGCCTCTACTATCAAAAATCCCCACCCAGTTTTTGATGGTAGAGTACGTTGTCTTCGTCACTACATACGGCGTGCTAAAATTTCCTTTTGTACCCCAAGTACCCCCGCTATGATAAATTCCCGTAAGGGTCCATAGTGCCCCCTTTGGGCCTATAAATCTTGGCACTTTTGGGGCCATAGTGCCTCCAACAGGTCATAGAGGCCCAACCACGTTAAACTCCCGTATGGGTCCATAGTGCCCCATTTGAGCCTCAGTACCCCCAGCATACTACTTACAAATACAATGTTATAATTAAGTACTGAGGCAGAAAGATCAATCGTGAGGAGGATAGATTGTAAAGAATCCCAGCAAATTTTCTGATGTGTTGAATGTTGTTGTAAAGGTACTATGTCTGAATTGTAGAACAAGTACAAAAATAAAACCATTCCTAGAGCGTGGTTTGCTGTTATAATTGACCCCTTGTGAAGGATAATAGCAACAAACATTTTAAATTAACTAACAATGGCCTGCATGCCCAAGGGTGGTTTAGAATGAAGCAAGTCACCACTTTGTCCAACAAGTCACCAAATCTGGTTGACAACTTGGGATTTTGTGAATATAGCTGTAGTGTCAGACTTCTAAACAGCTGTCCCCAATGTAAAACTGCTTTTGATGACTGACTTGTGAGAGATTAAAGAACAGTCAACCCAGGTCCAATTAAACTGTTATCAGTCTACAACTGAACATTATTTGTACTACAAACACAACTTGAACACGGAGGTTGACCAAATCGGCTCCAGCCCGCTTTGATATGGCATATCCCTTATGGAATAACTTATCCTGACTTGTATGTGATATTTGCTCGACTTATACTGGACTTATAGGTCACTTATAAGTTACTTGTATTACATATTTAAAGAAGAAAGTGAAATGTTAGTCTGTATAACTACAAGTACAGTATAAGTGAAAACAATATTGATCTATGATTTACCTACATTTCATTTATAAGTGACATATAAGTCATTTATAGGTGGTATAAGCCTTTATCAGTTGGTTATAAGTGAACTGTAAGTTCATGGACATTATCATTTTCTGACTCATTGTTTACTGTAAAATACAGTCTGTCACAAGTCCATTAGCAGATTAGGTTTACTGCAAATACAATCCAAGTTCAACAATAGGTGCTACTAAGTATACTTCACTTATGACGTGAAATGTCTAATTCACCTGCATGTTACTTACAAGTGACCTATAAATGTAGCAAGTTAATTGCTCACATTTCAATCATAAGTGAAGTATACTTCATTTCTAAGTGAAATGCCTAATTTGCATATATAATCCTAACATTTCACTTATATGTCACTTGTATCTTGAGACAGTGCTTTATGACTTAATGCTTTCCATTGTTTTGCCGGTTAGGTACATGTACCTTTGATTTAGAGATTTTGATACTTTCACAATTTTGTTACGAATAAAATGTTTAATTTGGTGCCAACTTCTGTTGGTGAGAGCTGCTTCTTTATCCTTAGCATGCTGACACTGTAGCTTTCCTGGTACTTTTCTCGATTCAATAAAATGGTTAAGCTGACGTTTTTGCAGCCCCCCGATCCTCTCTGGTCCATAATGTTCTTTCTCTAGATGTTTTCTCCGAGTCTGCAATGGATATAATAATTGTTATTATAATCTAACAATTATTCCTAACAATCATATATATATGACAGGGTTATCCCAGAAATGTTTGAAGTCATGATGGTATATGCATGCAAATATCATGTTTATACAATTCAAAAATCATGTGCTAAAATATTCCTTAACTAATATCACTAAATAATTCAAATAAAAAATTATGAATTCTAATTATATAAAAAGAAAATATTTTTCTAAATTTCTGACTTCAAGAAGTAAATTTAGCTGCAGTTCATCAATTAATATGTCAATTATTATTGTAGCCACAGAGAAACTATCATTTGCCTGTAATGGGTGCAAGTGAAATTAAAAAAGTTACTGTCAACATTAATTTTTATTTTAGATTAAAACACAGAAACATCAATAATGCTCACGTGAAGATACTGCATTTGCCTGTAATGGGTGCAAGTGAAATTAAAAAGTTACTGTCAACATTCATTTTTTATTTTAGATTAAAACACAGAAACATCAATAATGCTCACGTGAAGATACTGCAGAAGTTAAATCCAAGGAAAAAACAATTTCACAATGTATGTCTCTTCAAGTCCATTTAAATCTTGTAACTGTACATTTGCTATGCATTCCAGCACTTAATGGAGCTACTTATATTAGCCAAATAAAAACAATTTTTGATTCTATCACTCTGTATTTATTTTTGCTATATCTCCTAATTTCTTTGCACTTTTGTGAACATATACACAATTATGAACTTATTTCTAAGCCAATTTTCTTTACTGCAATCATAGTTATTCCACCCTACTCAACATTATCACAGTTGTCATGAGCTATATGTATCTGTGAGTACCGAGTTTCTATACAGCTTGTTACAAAAAATGAATATGTGTTCCTTCACTGTCAAATGTTTAAAACAGAACTAGTGAAATTTTAAGGAATATAACTTGAAAAATCATTCTGAATAAAGTACAGTAAAATTGAAAATGCTTGTTCATAATGATCCATTCGCTTTCTTCCTTCACATTTGTTCAGTGTGCAATATGTGTATTTGGAACACTTTTACTACTTCCCTTGTGTACCTCTGCTGGCACTGCTACTTTTTTTATATGAATCAGTAACTGGATTTTGTGTGAAATATTACTCAATTTTTTTATTGATACCATCATGTTTCATTTCCCAAGTCTCAGGACTTTTCAACTGGTGACAAATTTTGGATTTTCAAAAGATAATAGCTGACAATTAAATCTAGTTCACGGTTGATAGCAGCACTTACGTGAATGGTGGATGTCATATGTAAACACTTGCACATGCTAATTTGCTGCTAGGGGATCTGATACAATGATTACCTTCTCTTCTAGTGATAAGCAATCTCAATTGAAATTGCTTTGATAAGCAGTGTAAATAAAGGATAAATTGATTAATCTGAGATTTTTTACTTGAAAAAAAAATGTTTGCTCAAAAAATGGTTGTTGAAGTCAAGTGGTTTATGCACATCAGGAGTATGGGCTTTTAAGATTGAAGCATTGTACACCTGCTACATAATATCAACTGGGGAGAACTCTGCATGGATAAACAGATTGTGAAACATTCAAAATAAAGATACAGCTATATTATGAAGAGTACTGTACACAGCACATGGTGTGTCTTGAAAAAAGAAACATACGAAGTTTGGTCAAGGTATGCATTCTATAAAGCAAGCTTTTGTGCATACTCCATTTTCTTACTTCTAGTCACTGCAACCTTGAGCTTTTACAACACTGAACCAACATTCAATATCTTAGTCTTGATGCAATTTTTTTCCCTAGTTATCTAATTACGAAGAGTTTTTAATATTAACTGCCAAAACCTTATTGGTTGAATTGCTAAATTTAACATAAATGAGATAGAAATGCAGCTAAATAATAAAGTATAGTACATCCATCATTACAAAACCCTTCAGAATACTAGGATCACATACATGACCATTGTTGTGAATCCCATCAGATTGGTTTGATAAAGTTCTATTTTTATGTCACTCTATTATAGTTATCTTATGATTGATAAAAACCTAGTATTTTGTGGTTTGGCAGTGACATATCTTTCAGTGATGCTGCCAGGAATTAGATGGAGACAGGGAGTACTCCTTGGCTTGACTAAAATTCCGCGGGGTGGGGATTTTTTTTATTTTAGGAAAATTACATAGGTGGTTACTAAAATTTACCCTTAACACATGGAACACATTCTGTTCCTATGGTATCCTTTGACATGTTGAAATTGAAACCTTAATATGAACCACCCTCTAGCCTCCGTATCAGCATT
Organism: Margaritifera margaritifera; assembly: GCA_029931535.1. Classification (NCBI taxonomy): domain Eukaryota; kingdom Metazoa; phylum Mollusca; class Bivalvia; order Unionida; family Margaritiferidae; genus Margaritifera; species Margaritifera margaritifera. The sequence goes on from JAQPZY010001153.1 coordinate 1,430,421, forward strand.
AGTTGCTGACATTTTTCAGAAGTTAATCTGTTTTTTGACAACACTTGTAAATGTTTACGTCTGTGCAGAGAAACCCAATCTAACAAGCCTTGCAGTTCTGGGGAGCGCATTAGTGCACATGGCTGGTTCTTATCTAGCTTTCCATACACAACCAGACCTCTTAAACTTCTTGACTTCATATCTTTAACTTTTTTCTTGTTCTTTTGGAGGTTTATCACATGCCAACTCGTCTGATCACTTGCCAACTCATGCTATCTTGAGAAATTCATCAATTGTTTCCATTCGATCTGACGATCTGACGTCCCAGGAGGATACGTGTCTAACAGTACCTAACAGTCTTTCAAGCCACTCAATTTCGACCACGTTACAGTATTGTGATCACGAAGTTAGATGTCCAATCTGGCCAGGGGGCCAACTTTCTAAGCAGCAATCCCTTTATCAACTCTAGAACCAAGCCAATGTGGCTCGGAGTGCACCTGAAGGGGGTTTTACCTGGTTGCATGCAGTGACGCTCAGAGTGAGAAAGGAACATGGGAAAGTCTGGCTTGCAGACTCCCGAAAGGACTACTTCCCAGTGTTTCCAAGACTAATAGAGACCTATTCTCACTCAAAAAGCATAACATTGCCAGAATCTTCGTTTTCATTGTCGTGTGCATCAACATATTTTTATTTGCATCGATTTGTGCATTCGTGGGTGTGGGCACAGCATAACTGTCTTTATACTTTTGTGTACTAAAAAACTACATTACAATACAGCTTGCGCTTGTTTTTATAAACCTCATAAAAGGCTAACCTAGTCTCTAAAATAACTCATGATAGTTTAATCACAAAGCTTCTTCCATGTGATAAACACTGGTCTAATGTTAAAACAAAAGTATCATTGTACCTAACAAATTGCCGGACACCGAAGTTCCTCGTTGAAATATATCTACATAACTCGTGACACTCGCTATTAACAAAATAAAAATTGGCAACTAATTTAATGTTTGAGAACTGTCCATTGCTTGTTATTCATTTAACATCTGGAAAAATGTCGAAATCGGTAGAACTCAAATCAGATCTACTTTATTCCAAATCCTGTATACCTCAAATTTGAAAATGATGGCTGAAAACTACTTCCTCATGCGCGCAGTTATAACATCCCAGTGCCAAACCACTGATATAAGAACTGATCGGATAAGCAGCACCGTCTTTACCAGACTCTGCCAACCCCTAAATAAAACCTTTTCAGTAAGGACAGTTAAATTAATTTTCTTTATTTTTTAGACCAATCTTTTCAGTGGTAAACCGCGCTGTAACACACTATACTCATGTAGTCGCTATAATTTACAAATTGGAAAAACAATGCATTAACAAAACGTTCAAGAAGTCTATGTGCAATCCGAGACTGATGCAGTGAAAGCATAAACATTGCGTCGCCTCAACTAAATCTGCTTGTAGAGTACACGTTAGACTTAATGACCTCCAGTTACAGTTTTACGAAACTGCAGTTTTCCGAACCCCATGGTTCCTTGATGACATCTCTTGTTAACTCTCAAACTCTGTTTTACCTAATCCTTTAGCGGGATTTTTTTCCCATTCAGTTAATATGAAACCCCCAGACTTATGGATCAAAACATGGATTAGACCCGGGCTATCCTCGGGATTTGACCGTAAAGATTGTATTATTTCTCATTAATTTTTGCTTTTAGTTCAGTATAAGTCCATAATTTAAA